>SNQJ01S0018480.1:245560-264274 GCA_010110895.2 Picea sitchensis
AAAAGCTGGTCTTTCTCCTGCTTCATGGCCATCAACTGCTCTTCAAGGGCAATGTTATTATCATACATCTCTTTCATCAAATCTTTCATGAGTATAATTTCTTCTTTAGAAAATGGAAATGTATGAAAACTATCAATACTTGAGGCTTCTACCATTCTTGCAAGATATCAAACTTCAACACTTGCACAAAAACCAATAACTAAATCTCAAGCTATAATGGCAAACACATGAGCAAAACAAATTTGTGCTCTGATACCACCTAATTTGAAAATAGAAGGCTGACTTTTTATGCTATGCAAGCACCCCTACTTCATTAAAATAAACTTTACAGGACCTTGCTTCATGTGTTAACATATGCAAAATAAACTTAAGTGTTAAGTTTATGCTTCTTCCTTTAAATGTTCATGTATCTTCTTGTAAATGTTCATGTATGAGAATATGTTCTTTTGAATGGTTAAATATGTGCTTGAAATGAAAACACATCAACACAACTTGCAACAAATAAACCATCAAACACACAACAAGAACAACATGATAAAGGAGTTCACCCCCCTCGGGGCTACATCTCCTTCAGCCTCCATAATGGACTTAGCTCTCTGGGATTAATTAGTCAAAAGTTATTTTACAAGCTGCTGCTCAACTCCAATGGAAAAACAAATTGTACCATTGAGATCAGAACACATAAAAACCCCAAAAATGACTAAAAGAACTCTGAAAACGGATCATGGCTCATCCGGGCATGACCTCTTTTACATGTGGCCATAAGCTTCCCTGAGCTTCTCTTTGGCAAAAACACCAAACCATGTCCTCCATCAAATAGGGCTTCAAGCTCCCTGGAGCTTCCTAGAAATTCAATGGTGAAAAACTTGCAGAAGAAGTCCTCAAATGGCCTTGAAAACAGCACCAATGGATCTAGCACATCCAAAAACCCCTGGCTGGGATTTTACGGCACCTCAATCAGCCAAAAACTGAGAAAGTTAGACCTCCTCCATTTTCCTCCTTCTACTTTGCTGGAACTGGCTCTACAAAATGCACCTCTGTGTGCATGAACCAAGAACATGCTCCAAAACGTGCATTAAAACCTAGCTCCGAGCAGTTCCGAATAACCGTGCAAACTGTAGGACGGTTAGGGCGTCTCCAGCCCCCAACCGTTAAGCACTCGGACACATGGGCCATACGACCGCGCTCAAAGGCAAAAAGAGTTAACGGTTTTAAAACCGTGCCAACCAACTCCCGCGCTCCAACTCAGGGTCACTTGCAATATTAAAAACCGTGGCCATGTCAAAACCTGGGCGCAAGTCATAACCACGCCACATTGGAACACATGGTAAAAACTTTGGTTATAATATATATCCGCGCCAATATTAAACACATGGTTTATACAATATATAATGTAATTTAAATGCGCGCAATATATATATGGCCGTATGATTGGTAATGAAACCATGAATTAAAAACCCGTGCAAACACTGGTGTATGGTCATATGTAACAATCAAACGAAACCACGGGCCGGGGCCAAGCCCCGGCCCGACCCCCCGCCCAATATACAACACGTTCAACATAAATAAATGTGAACCCACATCTATAACAAGGAACATATGGTGGCCTATTGGCCGGGCGGTCTTGCGAAGGTGTATGGCGAGGGGGAGGTCCCGGGGTCAAACCCCGTGGACTCCCATATAAATTTTATATAACCAATTGAACAAAAATGAGGGGACACGTGGCGCCCATGGATTGGGCCACGTGTCTCCTTATTATTCGCCATAAACCGGACACATGTCATCACACTATTCGCCAACATCAACCAATGAAAATGCGCCATGTCAACTTGCCACTTGTCAACCGCCGATTAGCCCACGTCATCGTATGGTCGCCACGTCAAATGCTGACGTCATCCGTGCCACGTGTCACCCTTCCAGTGGTGACACGTGTCACCACTGGATTAGCCCAACTGTGTGCCAAAAAGTCCAAAACTGCATGACACGTGTCACGCCTTGAAGCCACCATGTGTCCTATATGGACCGACCACGTATGTTGTACGGTCCCGCCACGTGTCCTGTACGGACTGTACGGACATGTACAGTCAGCATCAAATTTTTGCCTATTTGTCTCGGCGAACAAATCGCGATATCTTCTCCATACGGACTCCATTTGAGAAAGTAAATATACCGCTGGAATCAGGAAGACGAGATGGATGCAATGGTACTGTTTTCATCACATTCTGAGTACTTTGAAAATTGAGCAAAATTTTGCCCCCTGGTCCAGATTTTGATCATACAGGGAAACTCGGATGGCGTTCACTGTGAGTGACCCAAAAAATCCTAAAAATCACCCAGTGTATATCGCAGACCAAGATTTAGGGAACTGTATTTTATCGTTAGATGATGATTTTGAGATAGATGCAGATGATAAAGATACAGAAGAAAAAGTTCAAAAAAATGAAATAAAAGAAAATGTATATAATACTGGTACATGGAAAATGTTTTTTGATGGAGCTTCTTATTATCTTGGAGCTGGGGCTGGAGTACTCCTTATTGCTCCAGACGATCAATTTGTAATACCTTTTTCTTATAGGCTCCAGTGGTACATAGACTGTACAAATAATGTATGTGAATATGAGGCTTTGGTTCTTGGTTTAGAAGCTGCAAGAAAAATGAAAATTAAAAATATTGAATTTTTTGGTGATGCTGAATTAATCATAAGACAAGTAAACCGGCAATATCAAGCAAAACATCCTAGATATAGGACTTATAGAAACTGTGTATGGGATTTAGTTGAAAATTTCTTCACTTCTGTGAATTTCCATTTTGTCCCTAGATCAAAAAACCAACAGGCCGATGCCTTAGCTAAAGCTGCTTCAACATTTGACCCCCCAACGTCTTTTATTTTAAAATATCATATTCAAATGAGACATCGACCTTCCATACCTGATAATGTACAGCATTGGCAAGTTTTCTAAGATGATTAACAACTTAGGAAGTTCCTTGAATCTTTAGATGAGTTTTCAGAAACATATAGTGATCAGGAGAATCAAAATGATCCTTTTTGGATCATGCAGGAAGGTGAAGATGTAAAAGAGTTTCATGATAAAATAGCTGATCACCGGATGCTTGTTTTAAAAAATAATCAAATCCCTAAAGGTATGATACCTTTGGAAAGACTCTTCAATAAAGATGACATTCCTTCTAAAACAACTCTGCAACCTCAACCAGAAGAGGTTGAAGACTGTAACATAGGAACTGTAGATAATCCCAAAATGGTCAAATTATCTAAATTTTTGTCAGTAGAAAATAAAAACAAATATACAGAGTTGCTGAAAAAGTATAAAGATGTGTTTGCATGGTCATATGAAGATTTGAAAACTTATGACACCTTGGTAATAGAACATAAAATACCACTTAAACCAGGTGTAAAACCTTTTAAGAAAAAACTTAGACAGTTTAACCCGATCTTATTACCTGTCATTGAGAAAGAAGTTAAAAAACTTTTGGATGCTAAAATTATTGTTCCTTTGAGATATTCTGATTGGGTTGCCAATTTAGTACCAGTGAGAAAGAAAAATGGAGAGATCAGATTATGCATTGACTTTAGAAATTTAAATAAATCTTCTCTTAAAGACAACTACCCTCTACCAAAAATGGATCACGTGCTGAAAAAAGTAGTAGGGGCTACTAGGATGTCCATGATTGATGGCTTTTCAGGATATAACCAAATGGTTGTTAGTGAACCCGATAAGGAAAAGACTGCATTCACTACTCCTTGGGGTACTTTTATGTATGATAAAATGCCATTTGGATTAATGAACGCGGGAGCCACATTTCAACGAGCAATGGATATTGCCTTTGTTGGTGAACGAGATAAGTTTGTAGTTATATATCTGGATGACCTTACTGTGTTTTCAAAATCAGATGAAGATCACATTATTCATTTAAAACAAACTTTTGAAAAATGTCGTAAGTATGGTCTTTCATTAAATCCAAAAAAATCTCATTTCGCAATGCAGGAGGGCAAATTGTTAGGTCATATAGTATCCTGAGATGGTATAAGAATTGATCTGAAGAGAGTAGAGGCCATAGAAACATTAGCTATTCCTAGAAATGTTAAAGAGATTCAATCTTTTTTAGGAAAAATAAATTTTTTGAGAAGATTCGTTCCTAATTTTGCTGAAATTGTTAAACTGATAACATATATGCTCAGGAAGAATAGCGAAGTTAAGTAGACAACAGAAGCCAAGGCATCTTTTGATCACATTAAGAAAGTTATAAGTGAAGCTCCGGTACTTGCAAGTCCAGATTATCTTAAGGAATTCTTCATTTTTTCATTTGCTTTAGAACATACATTGGTTGTTGTTCTCCTCCAGAAAAATGAAGAGGGTTTTGAGCAACCCATCGCCTTTTTCAGTAAGAGCCTCTGAGACACTGAGCTTAAATACAATATAATGGAGAAACAAGCTTATGCAATGGTTAAAGCGGTGAAGGCTTTTAGAACGTATGTATTACATTCCAAAATCATTGCATATGTACCTACCAGCGTTGTAAAGGATATTTTAGTACAAGCTGACAGTGACGGTAAGAGGGGTAGATGGCTTACAAAAATTCAGGAATTTGACTTAGAGGTCAAGCCAACTAAATTAGTTAAAGGACAGGGTTTAGCTAGATTGTTAGCTGAATCTAATTTTCGGGCTCTTGGAATGAACAACACTCAAGAGGAAGAAGGTTGGATAGATATGAATGAAATTGATGATCAAATTATTGAAAACAAGATTGATGACAAATTTATTTCATCTGATTGGTATAAAGATATAGTAACATATCTTTTGAATTTGAAATGTCCAGATGAATTGTCAGCTTCCAAAGTTAGAACATTGAAATTGCATGCAGTTAAATATTGCATTTATGAGAAAAAGTTATATTGGAAAGACCCACTTGGTTTCCTCTTAGTTTGCTTGGTTGAATCGGAGACAGAGGAAGTCATTAGTCAATTTCATGAAGGGGTCTGTGCAGGGCATCACGCATGGAGAGCAACAACATACAAAATTTTAAGGGCTAGTTATTATTGGCCCAAGCTGTTTCCTGATGTAAATGCTAAGGTAAGGGCTTGTAACCCTTATCAATTTTTCACTGGAAAATAGAAGTTGCCAGCTATGCCGTTAGTCCCAATCAAAACAGAAGCACCTTTCCAGCAATGGGGGCTTGATTTCATAGGTGAGATAAATCCACATTCAAGCGCCCAACATAGGTGGATTCTCACTGCCATATATTACTTCACCAAGTAGGTGGAGGCAATTCCTACCAGGAAAGCCACTGATTCAGTGGTTATAGAATTTTTGGAAGAGAATATATTGGCCAGATTTGGATGTCCTAGAAAAATAGTAACAGATAATACTCAAGATTTTAAGTCAATGGCAATGATCAATTTTTGTCAAAAATATAACATTGTACTAGGACATTCTACAACATATTATCCACAAGGAAACGGTTTGGCTGAATCTTCTAATAAAAGTTTGATCAGCATAATTAAGAAAGTCTTAAAGGAAAATAAAAGATCTTGGCACTTACATTTAAAGTATGCTTTATGGGCAAATCGAATAGGAACGAAGAAATCTATTGGTACTTCACCATTCCAGATGGTTTATGGTATAGATGTGGTATTACCCATAAACTTAGCACTTCCTATAATGAAGCTGTGGCAGGATGAGAAAGAAGAGCCAAATCCTCTTACCAGAAGAATAAACCAATTAATTGAAGTCCAACAGCACAGGGATGTAATATACAAAAAGCTACAGAAGTACCGGGATAATATGAAGCTGCTATTTGATCGCAAGGCCAAGAACATAAACTTTCTTCGAGGAGATCTAGTTCTAAGGTGGGACGCTCGAAAGGAAGATTCCGGTAAAAATGGTAAATTTGATCACATCTAGTATGGACCCTTTAAAATATCCTCTTCTGAAGGTAAAAACTCTTTTCTACTGGAAAATTTAGAGGGTAAGATCCTAAATGCTCCTGTTAATGCACGATTCTTAAAGCATTACATGGAATTAAAAAAAATAAAAAATAAAAATTAAAATAAAATAAAATAAATGTGTACATACAGGTTTCTTTCTCAAATTGTTAAAAAATAAAAAAATTTATTATTTTGTCAAAAAATAAAAATAAAAATTTGTAAAAAATTAAAAATAAAAATAAAATTATTTTTGAAATTATATCTGAGGAATTTTGGTTTTACATTGTTAAAAAGTTTCCTTTAAATACCCTCAGTTTTATCTTAAAAAGAAAATAAATAAAAATAATTTTGTGTATCTGAGATAGTTTCTTCCTGAGTAGTCAGCCAGGAGCCTGTCTAGTCTTCGTATCTTCGAAGACATAAGACTAAATGCCCTGCTTTCCTGTGCAGTTATATCTCAAGTTTGTAAATACATACCTTTTGCATATTTTGTACATGAGTTCGACAAATCAATATAAGAGTATTCTAAAGTAAATTTTTGATACTGAGCCATGTGCCTGAAAGTTGAAGAGATTTTGTATTAAATTGGAAATTTATCAAATGATTGATTTCAGATAGGTCAATATTCATCGTTTTCTCTCTGACTAAAAATGGTTAAGTTTGAGATTAAATCTGTATATCTTAAGTTGTTTAACAGTTTGTCTGAACTTTTTAACTTGCTCAAAAGAAGATCCTTTGAAAATGTTTTCCCTTTTTCTCTAATGACTTAGGAAGTTTTGAAGGTTGAGAAAAATTGACCTAGAATAATCAAAACAAGTTGACAGACCTTGATTATAAAACTTTACACAGATCACCAACCCTGATATATTAAGTATCACTGATTGCCCCCGCTTCATAATTCTGAGCTAAATATAAGACAGATGGTGAAAGGAAATTCATAACTGATTGCCCCCATCTAGTCCTAGAGACGATGAAAGGAAATTCATTTAAATGATTTCCCTCGTCTGAAAATATAAAATAGATAACTTCACAGGGGTACTGAACAGGCCTGCTGGCAGTGAAGCAATGTCTAAACATAAAGTTAGCGTTCGGAGCGGTGAAAGGAAATTCAGTAAAAAAGGGATAGATAACTTCACCGGGGTACTGAACAGGCCTACTGGTAGTGAAGCAATGTCTGAGGTATCTGTAAGGTTGTCACACTTATCTATAACTCTATTCTAGTTATCAATTTTTCGAAAACTGGATACTCGTCTTAAGTCAAATAGAGCTTCCCAGTTTTAAATTGATGAATTCTGTTTCGATTGATGCAAGATGGAATGTTCAATAATCTGTTGAGCTTCTAAAGATTGTTCTAACCATCTTAATACTAACTCGATTTTGGAATGAGAAGGAAAATTTTGAAGAAGACCATAACTGAATTTCAACAAGTGATAAGTTTTGAAAAGGTTTTCAAGACTGTTCGTGATTCTCTTTTCTTACTTTTGAACAGTTTATCAGAAATAAATTTTTGACCCCATTACCCAATGTAGGCACTGAATCTGCATGTTCTCCTCGTCCCGCAGGGAGACGAGGTCCCCAGTTGGAGCCTATGTTGAAACAGACCTTGATTTTTGACCTTAACGATGAAATTTTTTGTATCTCTAAGCCTTTGCATTATATAAATTTTTTAAAGCAAAAAATTTCATCTCTAACAAATTTGAAATGCCTTTGTGGTTCATTTTTGGATAAAGAATGATTAAAATCTAAACAAACGTATGTTCTAAACGCTTTTTACAAATGAGCAGTAATGTTAAAGCTTAAGAAATGTTAAATTCATATCGGGATATCGGGATTCAGAGTTTGGAAATAACAATATTCAACGCAAATCAAATAGTGAAATCCCAATCCCCGATTTCCCGATACATTAATCCTTGGTTAATTCATCATTTACTTAAACCATATCTAAAAAGGGTTTAAACTTTAAGTTAATCTCATCGGGAAATCGCGATTCGCGATTTTGTGAGAACAAAGAAACTTATCATCATATTCTCCGATTTCCCGATCCCCGATTTCAATTAATTCTTAAGTGAGGTTTGGAATTAATTTAATTACTGTTAAGCATGATTAAGAGTAACTAATCATATCGGGAAATCGTGATTCGGGATTTTGGGTGCAAAAATTTTCATATCATTGAATTTTCCAATTCCCCGATTCCCGATTTCCCGATTTTCAAGCTCTTGATTAATGAAATCCCGAAAAGGTAATCTGGATTAATTAAGATAATAAAAATGTTTTGACTTAAATGATATATCGCGATTTTGGCGATCGAGGTTCTTCGATGACTTATTTCCTTGACCTCGAAAGTTTCGAAACCCCGATGAAAGTGTTTTCAAGTTAAATTAGAATTAACGTCAATTAATCATTCTTAGAAACAAGGTTTAAAGTAAACTTTTTTATAATTGATGTTTAATGCGATAATCATTCAATTTGGTAAGTTTCTATCATATTTGAAAATATTACAAAAGCTCAGGTACAAACATTAAATGCATATTATCGGGAATATCTTTTGCATTTATTTCATAACAGAGGAACAAATCTCGATGATTTTATGATATATTCGAAATAACTTTTGAACGTTTACATTATTTCAAAGTTGAATTCTGCTCTGTTACAGGTATTCGAGTAAACACAGAGTTTTTCCTCTTCTTTTGGGCTGCTCCACCATTGGCAGTTTTGTTTGCTTTGGAATCTTGCTGCTGAGGTACTGTCGAGAGCTAATAAAGATAGAGCTATGGCACCCAAAAAGGCTTCAAAGAAAACCGAAGAGCAACCGAAAGGTGATATCATTTCAGACACTATTGCAGTTGGAGTAGTACACTCTGTTAAATCATGGGCTGCAATTGCAGAGAAAATGGAAGATGAGCTTTCATATGCAGACAATGGTACAGACAACCATCTCCGAGACATCACCGAGACTGGGCTTCATAAGGTTGTTGCACGCCCAAGATTGGTTTCCTATACTGATATGGTTTCCTGGGCACTGGATAAAGTGGATGTTCCGACCAGAAGTATCCTGAACGAGCAAGGAGCTGTTATCGGCTCATTCAGACCCGAACAAATCCAAGTAATGTATAAGCTATCGCCCAACTATAGGCACACTTTTAATTCTGAGTTTTTAGCTGCATTTCAACAAAAAGAGTGTGTCAAAGGTGGTCAAAGATACCCTGATATGATAAGAGGATGGGCCAGAGATGAAAACAAATTTAGGGCCGATTTACATGGGATATATGCCACTGCATCATTAAATGAATATATGGTGTATTTAGCAATGATATGTATACTATATGGGAAAAAATATCCTTATCACCTTAGCGCAGAATGGACACCTTTCTTAGAAGAAGTTTCAGAAGGGTGCAGTTTCAATTGGCATAAGATTTTATCAGACAATATCAGTACAGAGGTTATGAATTATCAAACATCTAGGTCAAAGGGACAAACAGTGGCCTTTTATATGTCAGCCTATATAATGGATGCTATTTTCTTTAAGACTCCTTTCCCATTAATGAATTGGAGTTGGAATGCTTCTTGTACAGAACCTGTCCATAAGTACCATTCATCTTTGTGGGAAGAAAATGCCAAAAATATTTTTTATGAGATTTGCCATTATGTAATTATTCCTTTACACAGAATTTTCTTCGGATGCGAACCTCCTCGCATATCCAACACCATAATAGAAAACCTCAAAACAGTTGTTGACTGGTTCATTAAAGAGAATTTTTCCTATGTCAGAGTTTATGGTTGTTCTATTCCAGCTCATGCACTGCCCAAAATCTTACCAGACAGGTTAATATGAAGAGAAGTGGCTCATCAATTAATAAACGGTGGTATTGGGCTAGAATTGAAAGCTCAACAGAAGAAGTCATGGCCATCTTTTCCGGTTTATCTTGGGAAATTTGTTTTAATAAACATAGGTCATTCTAAGTCAGAAGCTGAATCATTGAGTGAAGTGAAATTAGTGGATATAGAACACAGGAAACATGACCCATATCAAATAATCAATCGGCATGTCACACAGTGTGGATTGAAAGAATATGAACATGAAGTTTCATTTTATGATGATATTTTTAAAAATGCTAAGTCTTATGAGGAAGTTCAGAGTAGAGTGCAAACCTTGTCACCTGATGCACAGGTGCGGTTTGCATCTTTTCAAAGAAATAGAAGACAGTGTTTGCCAAAGATTTTGCAAGGCGAAATGCCAACATCAGCGCAGGAGCAAGAAACCATTCCTCCGTGTTTTGAAACCATTATTTAGTATGATACAAGTGATAAAGGTAAATTGAAATATTCTGAGATTCCTCATCAGAATACAGAAAGTTCCCAGATCAAGGAATCACAGAAAGAAAAAGGGAAAGGAGCAGAGACAAATCCAATAAACCTTGATGATATTCCAGAAACTGTTGGGGCAACAGCTTCATAGGAACTTGGGAGTCCCATTACAACATTAACCCCACTGCAGGCTACTTTTGGAATTCCTCACGAAGGAGTTTTATACGTAAGCATCTTAGAACCAATCATCAGAGATGAAATACCTTCATCGGATTATTTTTTAAGCAAAAAATGGAGAGCTGTGTTGAAACAGGAATTACATCCTGTAGGTGAAAGAATGGTCAAAAAACATAAAATCATTATTGATGGAAAGAAGTTAAAAGAAGGAGAATTTTCTACAGAGCTAGTAGGAACTATGGGGGCCATAGCATCAGCCAACATGTACTCTGTAGGAAATTTAATCACTATGATAGAACAGAAGGATCAAGAAATTACACAGCTGCAGGACAGGTTAAAGGAAAGTGAAAAAATGATTGGATGGGGAATACAAAAAGGTCTAGAACAGGCTAGACTTAAAGATATACAAGATATACAAAATTTAAATGAAAACTTGACTGAAGCAAAACATATGATTCAAACTACCCAAGAACAAGTGCAGAATCTGGGCAATGAAAATAAATCTCTGCAAGATAAAATCATTTCAATTACTAATCAAGTGATTGAAATAGATCAGTTCAAGACTAAAGCATCAGAGATATATGCAAATATTGAGGAAGAACAACAAAAGGTATTTTGTAATCTGGAAATCATCCAGAATTATTATCAAAAATCTAAGAAATCTATGGACAAGGTAGTGCAAAAAGAAAGGGAAGCTAAAGTGGTAAGAAATTCTTTCCAAAAGATAATAACTGCTTTACAAAAGGAAGAAACTGGAAAATCATAGAAGTTATCCATTTCAGAGCAGTTGAAAGGAGATGTAATGATAAAGGTTTGGGAAACAAAATTGGAAGGTTATAAAAGAATTACAAAAGGGGTCAATGAAGATTGCCAAAAGTTTTTTTATTTCATTGAAAAAGAGTCAACACATATCGGGACAGATGGCTTTTCTGATTTGTTAGGAGAAATCAACATTAACAGGTATCAACTGAAGACAAAAGAGGAACTTGAAGAGAAGAAAGCGGAAATCTCAAATATCAAAATGGTCAATATGACAGAAATTGAGAAATTAATGATAGCTTCCAGTTCAAAACTGGAAAAAGTTAAGTCCACAGAGAAAACAATTGCAACCCAGTTGCCAGGTCTACAAAGAAGTTTCTTCTCTTTTGAAGCAAACGAGATACCTGAGGCTCCTAAGGCATTAGTGAAATTTTTAGAGAAACATGTTCAAGAAGCTGAAGCAGATAAAGAAAGTTCTTCGACTCAAAGTTAAAACTTTATAAATATTTCTATTTTTTGAATTTTGTAATAAATTGTAAACGGTCGACATTAGTTTATGCAACCGAAAGATTAGGAAGTTGGTTAGTTACCAACGGAAAGTTTGGACATAAATGTATAAATATAATTTCAAGAGGCTAAAAGAGGGCTTCAAAAATTTTGGAGAAAGCCGATTTTTGTACTATCAGCTTTAAATTTTATCAGAATAGAATTCACAACAAGATTCTGGATCCTGCAATTTCGTGACTATGTTTCTTCCCTTGTCTATTTTCATTTTTTAAATCTTCCTCTTAATGTATGTTTCTAGCAAATAAATCAATTTGAAATTATATGCAATTGTTGTTTATTGTTTCAGATTGGTTTGGATGTTGAATGTGTTACAGTTTTTCCTCTGGAATTGCTTTAGTGATTTTAAGACCTGTAACCTTCTGTTCCTTAATATTTTCTCTTGTTAGAAATCCTGTGTCTCTTTAATTATTGTTAATAGAAATATAAGATTCTTTCCAGATAAAAGTCTTATATTTCTTTCTGTTGTGTTTCATTGTATACAATTTCTAAATTGTCACAAACCAGGAAACGGCCTTGATGTGTTTTTATATTACTGTTTTAGGTTTTAAAGTTGTTTTATTAACATCTTCTTCAAAAGTCTGAAGTAACCAATCTATAAAAAACCCCTTTTATAAACATATAAAACCCTATCACCCATGACAGCTCCTAACGGTAGACAACCTAACGTAGAATCTGGTCTACAAGATCAAACAAGCATTGCACTAAACTTATTTAATACCATCTTGCAAACTGCAACAAATAGGACTGAGTTAGAAAGGTCGTGGGCTGCAATCGAACGTGACATAAGCATCCAAGAGCAACGGGAAGAGAGACAGAGACAGTTGAGAAACTGAATCTAATCTAGTCTTTCTTTGTTTCTTTGTTTTAAAAGTACTATCATAAAAATCTTTAGTCGGATGCCTTGACGGTGTGTTTTACAGCCTTAAAACACAAACTCAGGAACAATAAATGTTATGAGAGATATGGTGAGGGGAAACCAAGAATGGTTGAGATGAACCTCACCAGACTAGTACCTATTGGGTGTAATTGTTCAACGGTCCTCTAACCCATAAATGAATTACCAGTCAGGTCGGTAGTTGGAATGTCATCCTCAAGAGTTAATGAGGAGATGGGGAAAGGTACCCATCTATAAGGCTTCCAGGCCTGACCACAAATTTGGGATTCTGACCCACGCAACCTTGTTGAGGAAGGCAAGAAATGAGGTAATTCGGGAGACAGAGACAGATCTGCAAGATAGCAGAGTAGAGAGAACAATCTCGAGAGAAGAGAAGTGAGCATGATTTGACTCTGGAGTTGAGAGAAGAGCTAAGAAACAAGCTTGTTTTGGTTGTAAGAAGCCTTGGGTAGGGTCTTGCTACACATTGATAAACGAGTCTGATGAGTGACTTAGGAAGTGCTCGTGCAGACCTCCTTACTTGGAGTGGAGAAAACCGGTTGCCAAGTTCCTGTGGAAGGAGGAGAGTAATCTTTCTCCCTAACTGTTATGGAGCAAGGAGAAGGAATCTCTCTCAGAGCATCATGATCTAGCTTGGGGGTGGCCAATGGTAAATCCGTCAGGAGTGGTTGTGCCTATGGTTGGGAGGAAACAAGCACCCCTTTCAGCAGTCGCTTCACTTTCTCCATTTCTGATAAGTATTATCATACTATGTGTATATATATTGGATGCGATGATGGACTATTTGTGTTTATGATTAATTCTTTCAGTGTTTGAACAATTATTAGAAATGCTCTTTGGCTTCTGTAAATTGTTATATTTATATGATCTTTGAATTATCTCAGTTTAGCTGCTAGAGAGTCATGAGATGTGAATCCGCAGGAGAGTCGGAGTAGGAGTAACTAAAACGTCTAAGTCCTGCCGATCCTTTGAATTCACCTTAGCAGGAATGTCAAGTTCATCTTTGTGGGAGAAGTGTGTTTTCCCTTCAAACTATCCACCCATCTGACTGAGGGCTCATGCCCACATCCTTAACCCATTTGTTGCAAAACGAATTAGCGCTTAGCTCTCTAGAATTTCCAAAGGATCCATATGACCAGTGTCTGGGAACCCTGCGCTAGTTTGAAAGGCGCTAACCCTTTTGGCTTCGAGACTTCGAAACTTACGACTCCATAACCCTCAAAAATTGCTGAAGTCTGGAATCATGAATAGATGAGAGTCGTCGATCCGGGGATCCATTGTGGATCTCTTTCAGCCATTATATCGAACCTAGGAAGGGAAGCGTTAAGTGCTTCGACAGAGTTCTACTTCGAGAGAATAGGAGTGGTTTAGCGCCGAGACTCTCAAATGTCGGATTCGCAAAGTTAATCGGGACCACTTAAAGTGGAGGGACATGTGTCCACAGATCAACAACTATTCGGAATTTTAGGTATTCGATGGTATATTGACGCGTGAGATTCCCCAGAGCTCTGCAAGCTAGAGTAAATCCTGGCCATGGATGTTAGGTACACGTGGCGATAGCTCCAAAGTGGTTCGAAGAGAAAGATGAAAAATACATGTCAAACTCTCGAATGTCAAACTTCCGAAGTGAGGAGGACCGTTGATCCTCGGATCCTTTGGGATCCCTCTCAGTCATCGATCTACGGAGCCCACCCTCTACTACCCAACCAACTGAAAGCGCATTCTGGAGCGACGCGTCACCCCTACTTGCCCTATGTCAAATGTTGTCCATCGAACTAGAGCCATCTGATGAGAGGACACATGGAAAGTGATCCTATAGTCCAAAGACTTAGTACTCCGAAATATCTCGACCAAGAGTTTTCAGAGTGTGAAAACCTATGAAGCCGCGAACGTCGAAATGAATCTCGATCATTGGTAGGATGAGGACACTTGGTGCCATATTAGAGAGTCTGAAGACTTGGTTGTTCGGGGAATTCGTAACATGAGGACTTGGTAAGCTCTGGAGTCCAGAGCCACGAATTAACAAGAGTTGTAGATCTATGGATCTACGTGGAATCTTACAGACCGTGAGATCAAAGGGTTGGACAGCTATCAGTCCAAGATGACATGGCATCCTAACATTGTACAAGGTGATGTGGACCCACATTATGCATGACACATGTCACCCAGATATGGTTGATTCACAGATCCCTCGTGCCTAATAAAAGCATGACACATGTCAACCCTGAATGAGGACATGTGTCACCCCTAGCCCTTGTCACGTTTTAGCGTTTAGTTCATGCCCGCCTAAACAACGTGGTTGGTGATGTGTCTGAGACTCCAAGAGTCTCGATAAATTTGGGAGTTTAGAAGATTTGGACGCAATATATACAAGGATGTTCAACAAATATCGTTGATCATCGAACATCAAATGTTCAATGACGATCATTGATCGTCGAAACTCCGAAAGTGTAGGACGTCGACTCCCAAACATCGAAAAGGGGACGTTCAATGTAAAACGTTGAACGTCAATTGTTGAATGGCTAAGGCCATGAGGTGAGATTTTGGAGCTTTCCGGTTTAGGAAAAAGGAGTGTCAAGCATCGAACACTGAAGACCCGAACTAACAATGCCCGGGTAACTTCAGGAGGCCATAACTTGCAGACCAGAGCTCAGATTTTAGTGCGATGGTGATCGTTAGAAAGCTCGTGACAAGAAGTAACCCATGAAGATTCCAAAATTAGGATTTGAGATAGTTAGAAAGAACAAAAATTCAATGCCCCATCCCTAGAAAGGATATTTAGGGGTCGGGTGTGTTACAAGAATGGAGTTCACTCATATCTACAGAGAATTTAATAAGGAGACTGATGAGCTATCAAAAAATCCCTACAGCAACAGGAAGGCAAAACCATCTACCACCAGCTAGAATATTGGCATGTTGGCACTACTTTATTTCTAAAACATTTTTTAGGTCCTCCTACTCCTTTGTCTTTGATGATAGGCCTTATTTAATATTGTGATAGGGTTGTAGAGGGGGCAAACACCTCTTAGAAATTAGAGAGATCCATTCTCAACTCATTAGTAGGACGAGGTCTATTTCTTGTTATGTTTTGGTTAGCACCCCCATCTAGTTGTCAGTCTCAATGACTGGTTTTAAGATGGAACATAGGACTATGTCTGCTGGTCACTTTTTTGTAATGCATATGTGTTGATATTATGATAGCTTCAGGAGATATGAACCTCTATTGTGACCTATGATGAGATTAGAATATTCCATAAGGAAGCAAAGAAGTAAAGGAAACCATAGAAAAAATGTCGGTTGCAGAAATATAATTAATATGAATTAATTAGTACCCAGAAGGAGAAGTCATCCCTAGTAAGTATGCCAGAATCACTATAAAGACAGGGCACCAGGTTCTCATTTGAACACATCTCAGCAGTTGCAGAGAGCCAATTCTGCGCAGTGCAGTTGCAGTCTTGTGCACAAGTTCTAGGGAAGAGTGTTGCGCCAGTTTCTGGGTGGGACTATCTGATTAGCTTTGGTTACTTTTCTTGCCTGGTGCATTAGTCTTGCTTGGCTATTGATTGCTACCAGTATTATTCTCTGTCAAGGTCAAGGTGCTCAGAGGGTGGCTTCGGCCTATGGTTGGGTGACAAGGGTATTGTCAATGGTAAAATGAGCACAATCCTTCATATTCTAACAGGTTATGGGCCCACACCTCCTTCATTCAACCTAAATGCTGGAAAGAATCATAGCCGCTAGAATATTGAGCTCGATGAGGAACTGTCACTAGGGTTACTAACAGGAGCACCTTCCAAGACACTACTGCTAGGGTTACTAGTAGAAGCAGTTGCATAAACCCTAATCTCATATCCAACACCTTTTGATGGAGCATCTCGCTCAAGGAGAAGATATTCAGATCCACCCTAGTTCAACACACCTTTTAGCTATCTCAGAAGACAGAAACGACGAATTTGAAGTTTTGGATCAAGGCATGACCAGTTACCAGTCAACCAAAAACATGAGTAAAACGATCAGTATCTTACACTACTCAACACATGACAGGAGATACTCAATAGTGGTGCTTCTAGGCACATGACAGGAGATCAAGCCAAACTCTCAAATCTAAATGAGAATAAGACATCATACAAGGTAGAGCTTGGAGACAAAAGCACTTACCCCGTCGAAGGATTTGGACAAGCCTTCGTCAAATTGAAATTAGGTAACCATGTTCACTTAAGCAATGTTTTATATATACCTAGTTTAGAAAAGAATCTTGTATCAATATCATGCCTAGAAGACAAAGTAAACAGAATAGCCTTCGTGGATGGAAAGGTGTGTTATCATGGCATAAAGACTCCAACGTAGAGAATGCTAGGGTTATTGGAAGTCATGAAGGAAATCTGTATAGACTACTAGAACCTAATGAAGAAGCTCTTGTACATGACGAAGTCAACCCTAATGAGCTTTGGCATAGAAGGTATGCTCATATCAACTATCAAGCATTACCTTTTCTCAGAAGGATGGTTTAAGGAATACCAAAATTGAAATCTACACATGAAGGAATCTGCAAGGTATGTGCCCTTGGGAAGAATATTAAGAAACCATTCCCAAGAAGAAACAATAGATCTAAGGAGATCCTAGATCTAATACACTCAGATGTTTGCAATCTGATGCCAATCATATCTCTAGGAGGATCTCTTTACTACGTAATCTTCATAGACGATTATTCAAGAAAGACTTGGCTATACCTACTAAAGACAAAAGACGAAGTATTTAACAAGTTCCAAGAATTCAAAGAAGAAATAGAAAACCTCACGAACAAAAAGATCAAGACATTAAGAACAAATAATGGAGGAGAATACACCTCGAATAAATTTGTTGCATTCTGCAAGACGGCAGGGATTAGGAGGGAGCTAATTATTCCTCATAATCCTCAACAAAATGGCGTAGGAGAAAGGAAGAGCAGATATATCGAAGAAACCGTAAAAGCCTTACTAAATGATCAAGGTCTATCTATGTTCTTATGGGGAGAAGCATCAATGATAGCAATATATGTGTAGAACAGAGGTCCTCATCGCATATTGAAGGATATGACACCAGAAGAAGCCTTCTCAGGTAAGAAACCTAATGTGGAAAACCTAAGAATATTTGGATGTCCTATTTACTCTCACATTCCCAAGGACAAAAGGAACAAACTAAAACCCTCGAGAAATAAGAGGATATTCATGGGATATAGTGATTCATCCAAGGCTTACAGAATATATATTCTAGAACAACACAAGATCGAAGTTAGCAGAGACGTAACGTTCAATGAAAGGATGGCCTTTAGAAAATCCATCAAAGAAATTATAGAAGAAGAAGAGCTTGAAAAAACTAATGAAGAAAACACAGAAAACAAAAATGACGAAAAGGAACAACCTGATCATCCTATGGAGACATGTGAAAACATTGATTCAGATATCGTACTTAAGACCAAGAAACGACCAGCTTGTCTTGAAGCTACCTTACAAGACGCAAAAAGACTCAAGGTTCCAGAAGGAACATTCAGGAAGAGTAAAAGACCCAAACGATTATCAAGTTATGCAGCATAAATGACGAAGCTTCTAGATGAAGAACCTACAACATTTGAAGAAGAAGTTCAAAAGGGACAATGGAAAGAAGCTATGACGGAACAGCATCAATCCATTATAAAAAATAAAAATAAAAAAAATTGAGGTATGGAAAATTGTACCTAGACCTAAAGAAAAATCGATGGTAACTTCAAAATGGGTATACAAGATCAAACATGCCGCAGACGGAAGCGTGGATAAATACAAGGCAGGATTCGTAGCCAGAGGGTTCTCCCAAAAGAAGGGAGAAGATTATGACAAAACCTTTGCTCTGGTGGCTAGATATACTTCCATCAAAGCTATCATATCTCTTGCCGCTTCCATGGAAGGGAACTTACATCAAATGGATGTAAAGACAGTTTTCCTGAATGGAGCAATTGAAGAAGAAGTATATATTGAACAACCTCAAGGGTTTGAGGTACATTCCAGAGACACTCACGTTTTCAGATTGAAGAAAGCTCTATATGGACTCAAGC
>SNQJ01S0018480.1:265413-300380 GCA_010110895.2 Picea sitchensis
ACTTGGGACTAGAAGTATGGCAGAAGCGTGGTGAAGTATTCCTTGGACAAGGAAAGTATGCAATAAAGATCCTTCAGAAATTTGGAATGATGGATTGTAAGTCCATGGACACTCCTATGACTGAAAATATAAGAAAAGTGAAAGTTCCAGATTCTGATCCAATAGATCCATCTCTATATCGGCAACTAATTGGATCATTGATGTATTTCGTAAATACTCAACTAGACATTTGATTTGTCATGAATACACTAAGCTAGTTCCAGGTGGAACCAAGACATGAGCATTGGATAACTGCAAAGCATGTATTAAGATATATTCGTGGAACAATAAACTATGGCTTGAGATATACCGCATCCAGTGATATATAGCTTCATGGATTCACGGACTTAGATTGGGCAGGAAGTGCAGAAGACAGAAAGAGCACTTCATGTATGTGTTTCAGCTTAGGCTTCGCTATGATATCTTGGGGCAGCAGGAAACAAAAGTTTGTCACGCTCAGCACAACAGAAGCAAAGTATATCACAGCATGTGAAGCATACACTGAAGAAATATGGTTAAGGAAGTTAATCTCCAATTTATTTGATCAGATTCCAGAATCGACCATAATACATTGTGATAATCAGAGTTGTATAAGATTATTAGAGCATCCCGTATTTCATGAAAGGTCGAAACACATTGAGATCAAATACTACTTTATCCGAGATAAATTCCAAGAAGGAGAGGTAAAGCTCAAGTATATCCCCACTTACGAGCAGACAACAGACATTTTGACAAAACCTCTATCCGGAATAAAGTTTGCATATTTCCGAGAGAAGATGGGGATCGTGGAAATAACTCCCTTATCTGAAAGAGAAGACTCTCTAGGTTAGGAGGGAGCATGAAAAATATTATTGAAACATTTATCTTTGTGATTGAAAAATAGTCTAAATTGGACAGATTCTTTCATGTTCGGAAAGTGGATTGAGATTTCTGACGGACAGTGATTTCTCATTGTGGTTAACATGGGAAATGGTCCAGATTGTTTATGTATCATAGAAAGTGACTTCCCATCATGGTTAACATGGGGAGTTCTCTAGGGAAGTCTATCTTCTTGAGGGTTACTCAAGAAGACTGGCCCGCCTTGCTGGACAACTATTTCTCATTGTGGTTAACACGAGGAATGGTTTGTTTTGGAGGTTGATACAGGACAATCTTTTCCTCTTGTGGTTAACAGAGGAAATGGTCTGGACAGTCATTCCTTAAGGTTTATACATTCTCTCCAAGGTGCACTTTGATTAGTGTAGGAAAAATGGCCCAAGGTGGGGAATGGTCCAGGCTCAGCAATCAGGGACAAGCATTCCTTAGGGGAAATTCATTCTCTCCAGGGTACACTTTGTTTAGTGTTGGAGGAATGGCCCAGGGTGAGGAATGGTTCAGGTTCAGAAATCAGAAACAATCATTATTCCTTGTTTGAGAAGAATAGGGAAGATAGCCCATTGTTGATGTTCTATACTAAGGGAAGATATTATTTCAAATCTCACAGATGTGAGTGAAATATTGGCCCAGATAATTCAGTTCATTTTTAACAATATTTTTTGTGCAGGTTGGCATCAAATGATTGTTATGGAAACTACATGTCTCCAGACAGTAGAGATATACAACTGTGGTGGATTTGTTCCACTGTTTGTGACTATGTGTCACGGTTTGAGTAGTTGTGTACTACCATAGATAAACACATGTGTGTTATATCAATTGATATCGTACCAGTTGTCATAGAAGATTATCCAATTGGATATAATGATAGTGCTCGTGGTACTACCAGTTGAATGGTTTGTTTGTGCTCAAGACCATACCTCCCTAGCTAGGAGGGAGTGTTGATATTATGATAGCTTCAAGAGGTATGAACCTCTATTGTGATCTATGATGAGATTAGAATATTCCAGAAGGAAGCAAAGAAGTAAAAGAAACCCTAGACAAGATGTCGACTGCAGAAATATAATTAATATGAATTAATTAGTACCCAGAAGGAGAAGTTGGCCCCAGTAAGTCTGCCAAAATCACTATAAATATAGGGCGTCAGTCTCTCATTTGAACACATCTCAGCAGTTGTAGAGAGTCAGTTCTGTGTAGTGCAATTGTAGTCTTGTGCACAAGTTCTGGGGAAGAGTGTTGCGTCAGTTTCTGGGTGGGACTATCTGATCAGCTTTCGTTACTTTTCTTTCCTAGTGCATTGATTGCTACCAATATTCTTCTCTGTCAACGTCAAGGTGCTCGGTGTTAATGTTTATTCCATTATTATAGTTCTTTGCATTTCAATAGATAATAGAAACATAAGAACAAGATCACTGAGAAATACACAATCACAAGAGACGCAACGTTTATCCTGGGAAACCCTCTAGGGGAAGAAAACCCAACAAAACTTCCTTATTATAGATTGTCAATACAATGTCAAGAGATAACTCAAACCAATACAGAGAGTCCTCTCCTAAAGATGTGCCTCTCTCTCTCTCTCTCTTCTCCAACTGTAGCTCTAAAACTTGTCTCTCAAACTGAGCCAGTGAAGTGTGTCTAAGTGAGGCGCTAGCCTTCTTATTTATACAAGTCTGGCACGTGAAGTGTCTCTTCACTAACAGGGCTGACTTCTCAATCTAGGTGGGTAAACCCACCTTTATTATATTCTGGGCTTCTTTAATATTATCTGGGGCCGGCTTCTTCTTTAGCCTTTTACAATTACATTATGACCAATCCGCAAAAGGGAATTTGGTCCTATTACAATAGCCGACATGATCAATCCACAATGGGGATTGATACTATGAATAATATATCAATAATAAGAAGAATACACTTTGTAGTTACATTATTTCAACACTCCCCCTTAACAAGAAGGGTATTCTTCAACAACATCAGGCGAGAGAAAGGTCTGCATCATCAGTGGTATCAGGAGGATAGTATCGTCAATATCATCTTGGAACATTGACTGGCATATCTATAAATCATCAAAAGTTTTCTTCATAGGCAACATCGTCATTCTCAAAGGAATGCCATCATCATCTACATCAATATGTATCAATATAAAACGGATACCTCATCATCACATCACGAGGCTGGCCCATCATCATAATACTACATTGGTTTTACGTCACAGCTATCAAGCCGGAAGCTCAGTGCTAGTCACATCTCATCATCTTTCTTTATGTCACAATCATTAGGTCGAAAGCAAGGTACACATCCTGCTTTACATCACAACCATCAGGTTGGAAGCAGGGTACTAGACTTGTTTTACGTCACAACCATTCGACCGAAAACAAAGTACTAGTCACACATCATCTTGTTTTACGTCGCAACCATAAGATTGGAAGCAAGGAACACATCGTCTTGCTTTACGTCACAACAACTAGGTCGGAAACAAGGAACACATTATCTTGCTTTACGTCACAACCATGAGGTAGAAAACAAGGAACATCCTACTTTATGTCACAACCATAAGGTCAGAAGCAGGGAATATATCATCACAGCAGCTACTCCCCCTTTCGAGGAAGGTTCTTTCAGACTATGTCAATCTTATCTCGGAAGTACTCAAACTTTACATGAGATAGGGGCTTGGTCAACACATCAGCAACCTGTTCATCCGTGCTAATGTACAGGGGCTTTAAGGCTCCTCTCTGCACCATGTCACGGATGTAATGATAGCGAATCTCTATGTGCTTCGACCTTTCATGGAATACATGATTCTCTGTCATCTTTATGTAGCTCTGGTTGTCACATAGAATTGTGGTTGCTTCCATCTCTAGGTCAAGTAGATCGATCAACAACTTTCGAAGCCATATAGCTTTGCATCTAGCAGAACATGTCGCAATATACTCTACTTCCGTTGTGCTGAAAGCAATACTGGATTGCTTCCTACTCTGCCATGAGATCATGGCTGATCCCAAACTGAAACATCATCCTAAAGTGTTTTTTCTATCATCAATGCATCCTGCCCAATCTGAATCAGTGTATCCACTCAATGTGAAATTATGATCTCTATCGTAGTTGAGACCATAATCTAATGTACCCTTAAGGTACCTCATCACATTTTTTGAAGCCACTAGGTGAACGTGTCTGAGATCTACCAGAAATTGACTCAATGTGTTCATGGAAAAACTAATGTCTGGTCTGGTGTTCGTCAGGTACATCAGTGATCCAATAATCTGTTTGTACAAAGAGCATCAATCGATTCTGACAAAGTGTCGACCAGCAGCTTCAGCTCCGCTTCCATGGGTGTATTCATGGGCTTGCATTCCAACATGTCAAATCTCTTCAAGATTTCGACTGCATACTTCCCTTGGTTAAGGAATATCCTCTCTGGACTCTGCCATACCTCAAGACCTAAGAAATAATGCATCAGGCCAAGGTCTTTCATTTCAAATTATGAGGCAAGTCTCTTCTTACATTCAGTGATGAGTTTTTCTTCTTCAGTTAAGAATAAGTCATCCACATATAGTAATAATATTAATGACTCATCGTTCATAACCTTGAAGTAGAGGTTATAGTCTTCTTTACTCTTGGTAAAGCCTACGCTCATCAATAAACTGTCTATACGACCATACCAAGCTCTGGGAGCTTGCTTCAATCCGTATAAGGTTTTCTTCAATTTGCAGACATGAGACTTCATTTCCTCAACTTCAAATCCTTGAGGTTGCTCTATATACACTTCTTCTTCGATGACACCATTTAGGAAGGTTGTCTTTACGTCCATCTGGTGCAACTTCCACTTCATCTTAGCTGCAAGGGTTATGATGGTTATGATCGAAGTGTATCTGACTACATGTCTCTTCATAGTCAATGTCTTCTTTCTGAGAAAAGCCACGAGCGACAAATCTTTCTTTACACTTCTCAATACTTCCATCATGTTTTATTTTGAAGAGCCATTTGGAGGATACCACGTCTTTACTCTTTGATATGGGAATTATTTCCCATACATAATTCTTTATTATCGATTGGTACTCCTCTGTCATGGGATATGTCCATTCTTTCATCTGAATGGCTTCTTCAAAGATGGTAGGCTCCTCTTCTAGAAGATCACACATCAAAGCCGTGTAACTGGAGAATGGCTTTGGTCTTTTCACCTGTCTTGTGGTTCCTTCAAGAACACCATACTTCTCTCCATCTTGAATAAGCTCTCTTGCCCAAGCAGGCTTTCTTTTAAGGGAGAAGGTCATTTGAAGAGGTTCTTGAACTTCTATTACATCATGGTCTTCTAGAATTTCTTCATCAGGGGAAGTTATGACTTCCCTCACTGATTCTGCAGCTCTGGGAACCTCCCTCACTAATTCTGCAATCCTGGGGATTACAGGTTCCTCTTCATACACTTCTTCAAGTTGGCATCTTCTTGATTTCTTGAGTGTTGCGTCTTCATCAAAGGTCACATCCATGCTGATCTAAATGTGGCAGTGACCTGGTATATAAATTCTGAAGGCCTTGGAGACCTCACAGTATCCCACAAATATTCCCTTCTTTCCCGAGGGTTCCAGCTTGTTTCTCTTCTCTTTCGGAATGTGTATGAAAACTGAGCAGCCAAATATTTTGAGATGGCTTACCTATGGCTTCTTTCCGGTGAACATCTCTTCCGGGTTCTTGAACCCAAGTGCATTATGGGATAATTGGTTCTGCACATAAACAGCGGCAATTGTTGCTTCTGTCCATAAGCACATAGGAAGATCTTGATCATGGATCATGGTCTTCACAGCGTCCATAATCGTTATGTTCTTCCTTTCAGCGACACCATTCTGTTGAGGATTATAGGGAGTAATGAGTTCTCTCTTGATCCCAATATCTCCACTAATGGAGGATGATGGCATTGGGCCACACATGTTTGAATGAATGAGTTCTAGGACTCCTTCTGTTTTATTCTCTCTTTGGAAAAAGGTTCTTGATATTCTTCCCTTGCGCACATCCATTGCATATGCCTTCATGATCAACCTTGAGTTCTGATAAACCTATGATAGCTTTACATATGTATGGTAGCACCTTGTAGTTGATGTGAGCTAATATTCTATGCCAAAGTTTGCATGAGTTTTCAATGGCATGGGTCATGGCAGTCTCTGAGTGACTCTTTAGCTTATATAAACCATTTTCTTCATTTCCAATGATGATTGCTTCATTTATGGCTTCTCCTCTAGCCCACATAAGAACTTCTCCATCTATGAAGGCAACTCTGTCGAATTTCTTGTCTAAATATGAAATGGAGAGTAAGTTCTTCTTCAAACCTGGTACATAGAGTATGTCCTTCATCTTTATTGAATTTTCTGAGTCTAGCTTGTAGTTTGATTCTCCCACTCCCTTGATGGGATATTGGTAATCTCCAAGTGTCACTTTCTGACAAAACTTCTTTTCTAAAATACAAGAAATAGTGTTTTATTACCTATCATGTGCTTTGATGCACCACTATCAATGAGCCACGTGTCCTCTCCAGGTGTAAAAAAATCCTGAAAGGGCCGAGATCAAGACATGGTCTTTGATCTGCTCTCTTATGATCTTTGCAAGTGGCTCTTTATCTTCGACTATGTGGGCATGGTGCCTCTTATGTTTCCTCTTGTATTTTTCTCGTCTGACTGGACAAGATTTCGCCATGTGTCCCATTGTATAGATGAGTAGTCTCTTTCCTTGTGTTATCATTTCTTATAAAATCTCCTTGGATGAGATTTTTCATGATTGAATTTGTTTGGGGGTTGAGATTCTTTGTAAGACTCTTTCTGGAAGTAAGGTTTCTTCCTTCCACCTTTGTTGTGAGTAGCTAGGGCTTGATCATCATCTCTTGCTAGTAATGCTTCACAGTTAGCTACTCTTGTCTCTTCTTGAATGCATTCTTCCCATAGACCATCAAACTTTAGTTTCTCCTTTCTAGCACAAATTGTTTGGATGAATGCATCCCAAGGTCTTGTGAGACCATTTAGGGCAGTCATTATGAGTTCATCTTCGTCTATGGTGTCTCCAATTGCTTCTAACTATTGTTTGAATTCTGAGATCTTAAAGAAGTGTTATTCGATTGATTCTCCTTTCTGCATTCTTGTATTCTTGAGATGAGATCTAAGATTCATCTTCTGGTTTATGTTCTTTCCTTCATATAATCTAGTTAGAGCATCAAACATTTCTTTCGGAGTATTCTTTGATGACACGTGAGGGATCAGATGATCTTTGATAGAATCTGCAATGATTCTTTGGGCCATGATTGTGTCATTTTGATGCTTTGCTTTCTCTGCGCCATCTGCGGGTTCCGACACTTCTTCTTTGATGAATCTTGCTAGGTTATTCTCTACAAGGATCAGGCCGATCCTATACTTCCAAGCACAAAATTTTTCCACGCCTTCCAATTTGTCAGCAAACTTCGTGTTTGCAAACATCTTTTACTTGGAGCTAGGAAAATGAACGAAAAATGAAAATGCTCAAAATCAAATTTTGAACTTACTAGGAGATGGGCTTGGCTGAGGCGAGTAGCCTGGTGTGCTTGGATCTGGAAAAATCCAACTTTTACCCTTACAAACTTGATCTGTAGATTTCTAGACTAGTGCTTTTGGTTTTCTGGTACCTACTAGTGCTTCTGGTTTTCTGGTACCTCTAGTACTCTTGTACTTCTGGTTCTCTGGTACTTCTGGTACTTTTGTGAAACTAGGGTTTCACTTTCCGAGAGATACAACCACTGAAAAAGTGCACTGATGATGCCAAAGTAATCCTCGAGGGAGAGCACACTTTTCTAGATGGTTTTGGGGCTAAAAAGCTTCACCATCAAAAAACCCTAATTTGCATGTATGGCAACAGTGACGTTTTTCTCTTGCGAAAGATGCTTCCTTTAGCGTGGCTCTCATACCATGTTAATTTTTATGCCATTATTATAGTTCTTTGAATTTCAATAGATAATAGCAACATAAGAACAAGATCACTGAGAAATACACAATCAAAAGAGACAACATTTATCATGGGAAACCCTCTAGGGGAAGAAAACCCAACAAAACTTCTTTATTATAGATTGTCAATACAATGCCACGAGATAACTCAAACCAATACAAAAACTCCTCTCCTAAAGATGCACCACTCTCTCTCTCTCTTCTCCAACTGTAGCTCCAAAACTTGTCTCTCAAACTGAGAAAGTGAAGTGTGTCTAAGTGAGGCGCTAGCCTTCTTATTTATACAAGTCTAGCACGTGTAAAGTGTCTCTTCACTGGCAGGGCCAACTTCTCAATCTAGGTGGGTAAACCCACCTACCCACCCACCTTTATTATACTCTGAGCTTCTTTAATATTATCTGGGGCCAACTTCTTCTTTAGCCTTTTACAATTACATTATGACCAATCCGCAAAAGGGGATTTGGTCCTATTACAATAGCCGACATGATCAATTCACAATGGGTATTGATCCTATGAATAATATATCAATAATAAGCAGAATACACTTTGCAGTTACATTATTTCAACACTCGGAGGGTGGCTTCAGCCTATGGTTGGGTGACAAGGGTATTGTCAATGGTAAAACGAGCACAATCCTTCATATTCTAACAATATTTACTCAGATAAGAGAACTTTATATAAATATATAAAAGTAATTTTTCAATTGGAAAAATGCACCTTTCTTCCTCACATTAGTTGTGAGCAATTTGCTTCTTTGTAATTGTATGTTTGAATCTGGTGCTTCCACTAATGTGATGCCTTTAAAGTTCATAAACCAATTAGAATTGCAAATCACAAGGCCTTATATTAGTGTGTGGATTCGACTCAAGACCCATTCAAGTTTGTTGTCTCATCAAGGATCTAAAGGTCAAACTGGCCACTCATCCTGATATATCTATGTTGATGGATATTGTTGTCATAGATGTGTCTAATGTGTGGGGTATGTTCTTATCTAGGAAGTGGTTTTCCACCTTAGGAGGAGATTTACTGATGGATTTGTCCAATGCCACTATCTCTACCACTGATGGAAAACCATTTATCCTATATATGGACCATGTTGTGAAATACCAAGTACAAGACCCCAAAAAAACTATAAATCAAACATCAAATATTGGTAGAGAATTTGGTATTCACCATACATTCACTAATTCGATGAAACCAATAAAAGACCATTCTCAAAACTTATCCATTTTCCCTTTTGCCTCTAAGTAAAACATTGTTGATATTTTCAAAGAGAGGGAAGTTATCGAAAACAAACAAATTGAACCTTTAAGTCTTGAGATTGTCTGGCAACAGTTTGGTCCTAGAAAGGTCATGAATGATGAAAGATTGAAGGAAAAGAATAACGTTGAGTCGAGGAGTGACAAATTCCATATAGATGATGATGGTTCCTTAGAAAGATTGTCATGCTCTGCTCATAATAATTTTGGGAATATGCATGATGATGTTAAGAACTCTAAGGAAATTTCTCATGATGTGTTTTTAGTTGGAGATCATCACACTCTTTTAGTAAAGTGTGGCATTTCTTGGGGTTCATTGTAATACTAGGGAGTGTTTGAAAAGGGGTATCATGTCCATATCCCCACCATACATAACATATTCCATCTTTCCCTCGTACTCTTGTTCATAGTTGAATTTTAGATGTTCCCATTAAAGTTTGACCTTTCAATAGTCCCATGAGAAGAAGGGGTTAGTATACCCAGGGCTTATGCTAATGAAAACAAAGTTATGAGCAATTATGAAATGTCAAAATGAAAAATAATAATAAAAGGGATCATAATGCCACAAAAGCTAAGGAAAAATGAGCAATACCCCCTCATATGAGGCCATCATCCCTAGTCATATGCATTGAATGAATCTACAAAAAAAGGACTAATGAAGCATCTTGATGTCCCAAGCAATAATCTGCATATAAATAGTGGACCCGATAAACTAGATTATAAATGATATTTATATACAAGCATGCAATGAAAAGCAAGATACAAAATCAAATATTGAGGAAGGGAGAAGTAATGACAAATTAAAGATGTGGAATGACACAGTGTCGAGGGAAGGGTAACTCAAAGCATCAAGGAAATCCCATGAAAGCGCTCCTTGGATGAATATTCATTGACCTTACTCGACAGTGCAAGACAACCAATGAACCCCTTCTATTTCCCCTTGATTATACTCATATTACACATTACATATCCCTTGATGAGCTTTTTGGGACCTATTTCATGTGATAGGGGTAAGTGATGGTTGTCGTGTATCTAGATTTGGTAAATTGTATTGATTATTGACCTATTGAAGTTTGTTGAGGATTCTTGGAGTGCTCTAACCTAATGACCCTTGTATATGACATGACACTCTTTTTATGTTGTTTTGGAAGTGTGTGCCCCAGATGTATGATTATATGAGCCCCCAAAGATGATGATACACCATGATGGAGAGGACCTTGCCATGATGATGATGACTACACTCCTTCCATGATTCTTGAGGACCTCCTATTTTGATGATGATTTAGACAATCATTAAGGACATTAGGCTTTCTTGGGGACCTTGTATCCCTTGGAAAGGGTGTGAAACCTTCTTGGACATCAAACCTTCTCTTAATGATGATGGATGTGATTATGAAAGAACACCCCTTTCGAGGGGTCATGACACCTTCCCCCTTAATGACATCACATCCCTAACTTGAGGGCATTGCACTTATGATGGAACATTTCTCTTGATGATGATGTATGACTACTTTGGAGCTAACCTAGCATGATGAGGAGAGACTTGAAACTGTTGATGATGAGATGGGACTTTTTGATGACGAGACATTGCACCCTATCATGGAGAGACATGACTTTTGGAGCATTATACACCACTTTGGAGAGGACCACAAAGATGGTGATATACCATGATGAAGAGGACCTTACCATGATGATAATGACTACACTCTCCTTCCATGATTCTTGAGGACTACTATTTTGATAATGATTTAGACCATTATTGAGGATGCTGGGCTTTCTTGGTGACATTGTATCCCTTGGAGAGGGCGTAAAACCTTCTTGATGGACGTTGAGCCCTCTCTTAACAACGATGGATGTGATGATGACAAAACACCGCTTTGGAGGGGTCATGGCACCTTCCCCCTTCACATCACACCCCAAGCTTGAGGGCATTGCACTTATGATGGAACATTTCACTTGATGATGATGTATGACTACTTTGGAGACAACCGAGCATGATGAGGAGAGACTTGACACCTTTGATGATGAGATGTGACTTTTGGATGATGAGATGTGACCTTTAATGAGACATTGCACACTTTCCTTCATAGACATGATTTTTGCAACAATATACAACACTTTGGAGGATGACATCATACTTATTTAACTCACTTTCTCACACATATGACTCTTAGAGAGTATTTATGATGGACATCTAGTATTTACGGCATATTTTACTCATTGATGAAGGCATCATTTTGGGGGTTGGCCTTGACCTATCCACCTTGTATCAGGGATTTATTACATTTAAGAGCTTTTACTTCATTTTAGCCTTTTTGTAGAAGATAGTACTTGGTTAGCACTTGGTTTTATCCTATTTATAGAGGGATGTTACCTCTTAAAAAGGACTTGTTGATGTGGATTACACTCTTTTCTTGGATGTATATTGGTGAGCTTGGATGAGTGTATGATCATCTAAGTGGACTTCTTTTGTCTTGGTTATATTTTTTTATGATGGCAATTAAGTATTAAGCAAGTGGGCATGATATTTTTCAATATCCCTCTTAAGCAAACCCTTTTCCAAAGTCTTCGAGGAAGGAGGAAGTTGGCTCCTTCCCTTATCTCATCCTTGAAGATTGATAAGTAGTGAGTGGTAAGTCCTATTGAACTTAGATCTACTCCAATCCTCTTAAAGTGTGTTGATCCTCAACTCAATGTGCCCTATAGGTAGAGAAAGGAACTAGTCTTCTCCCTTGTGTCAATCATTCATTATTTAATTTAAATTCATTTTAAGTTTTTAAGGATCAAATTACAACAAAATGTTTTATTTGTTTTATTTTCAGCATTAATTGACTCAAATGGGTTAGAAAGTGTTTGGAATATATTATAACATAAAAGTGTTAATTTTAGAGCATTTTTCAACCACTTTCTAGAGCTGACCTCTAGAGTTTATAGTTTTGTTGTATGCTCTTTTACCCCAGAAATTTGTTATTGAATCTCTATTTTAATCATTATAGCCTTTCATTTTTACTTTATTATCATAGGTTTTGGGGCTATTTATATATGTTGTTGTAAACTAGTATATAGCTGAAATTTTTTTATTTTACAAGCCAGTTAGATACAACATTATGTAATTTATTAGATACAACATTATGTAATTTCTTGATTGTGTTTGGGGACCTTCCTTGAACTCATGTTGGTTTACCCAAGCCATTAGAACAGCCATAGAAACCTTTGAACCAAAATTTGGAAATTACCTTCAAATCCACCAAAGACCGTAGTTGTTTAATCCTCTTGATTAGTGGTGATAAAAGTAGAAGCCTTATGAGAATCTAGACTTCTTGATTGGTGGTGATAAAAGTAGAAGCCTTATGGGAATCTAGACTTGATTTGACTGAGCCATAGCATCCCCAAGATCAACTACAAAATCCTCCCTTGTGTTCTATTCTATCCATCATTAAAACGATGTGAATTAAAATGTGTGGGTATAGTTGCCAAGGTGACAATGGTGAGTCTCCCATGTTACACATTGTCTTATGGTGAGTCTCCCATGTTACTTTTTTATTAAATTTACAAGACAAATACAATTATCAGCTAAGTATTGAGAAAAGATACTTAAAGAATAGTTGAAGTTAAGGACATCTACTAGACTTTTATTGAAATTCTCTTTCAAATAAGATAAGCATATTTCAAATCAGATTAGGATATTTCAAAGAGTGTAAAGTTAAAAGTGTATAACCTTGTTCATTTTTCTATTAAAAAATTTTCGAATATAATAAGGAGTTTGTAAAAAGTTATAAAACCAGGTAATGAAAACTGAACTGTCTTTAAGAAGAACTAAATGATCAAAAAAATTTAAAAATATAAAGTAAAACTTTGATGCACCAGAAAAGAAAAAATGGATTTTCTAAGTTCTAATCCCTGAACCATCTTTTTTAAGGTTTTACAGATGATCATTCCGGACTTATGGTCCCACTCTTGCGGACCTTGCTTGGACTGGAGAGGGGCAAGTGAGGAGCGCCTCTTTCGAGGTAATCCGAAGGGTCTAACATTATTGTGCGATAACTCTTTTCTCCAAACCGTAGCCTTCAAAGGCAACTGTGAAGAAAGAAAAGAGACTCCCATAGCAACAACAATCAACAGTCATCAAGGCAGAAACAGATTTTTATCCCGATTTGATCGATCTCAAGCAAAAATCAGGTTTTTTATACTGATTCGAACAACCCTACGTTGTTAGTCACCTTTGCTAGTGATACAAGTGGTATTCCTCCGATCCATAATACTCACGCAAAGCAATGACAATCAACGGGTAAGCTGTAGAAAAGAGTATCACCCTAGTCGAGCGATCCGAACGGGGATCATCAAGCAACGGGATTTAACACATATGCGTACATACCTGCGAATAAAGCTCACTACCCTTCATTAGACTCTTTAGCCATTAAGATTTAATGATGGATTAATTCATTAAGCCATTAAGATTGCTTAATGAAAAAGTTTAACTAGAGATTGCGATGTCTCGGTAGCAAAGTCCAGATTGAAAACCCTAAAATGGATGTTGAAAAGCCCGAAGGCATACCCATATCCAGCCTGAAGTGAAAGATGCAAAACACCTTGAAAGGAGACAGGGTAGAGGGAGTACAACACAGAGGGGGTCAAGAACCCTCTGCACTCCCGTCTGAACCATGAGGCAAGCAACGCTTAGGCCCGGTCTGCCTGGAAATAGACCGTACCTGAACCTGTTGCCCCCTTGAGTTTGATCTGGCAAGGCATGCTTCACTTGGGCCAAGTCTGCTTAGGCATACTCGATTTTCGCTCGACGCAACCAACCCTCCTGGTAATTTACTCTTCCGACCTCTCCATTACACCAAATAGGCAGTCATCGGTCAGCAGAACCTGTATCAACTAAAATACAAGAGAAGGCAGCGCGCCCATTACAATGAGACTTTCCCTAGCAAAGTATGGGTTAAGTTAACCTAAAACCCAATTGGAGGCAGCACGGAGATAACAATGAATATTTTTGTAGATGTGTTGAACCTGCATAGAATAGATCTAGCTAGATACAGAATAGTTCTAGCTAAATATTGACATACACAGTTGCAACAGTTGCAGAAAAATATGAGAAAAGAGAAACATGATAGAAAAAATGAAAGAATTCTCATTAATCAAATGAATGAATGATAATTTGTACATGATATACTTTGTATAACTCAACTCTGCACACTAGAGGAAAAACCAATGTGCCATAGTGGTGGTCTAGAGTGATTTCGACAATCTAGTGATTTAGACAGTCTAGAGTAATCTAGACACACAGTAGCTACGAGAGTAAACTGCTACCTAGTCTAATCTTTCAGGGAGTTAAGAAAGCAAATTGGTTATAGAAGCAAACTGCCACTTGGTTATAGAAGCAAACTGCCACCTAGTCTGAGTTAACTAGTCTCTTAACTAGTCTCTCAATCTTCAGTTAACTCACTGAAAAAGAGTGAAGTGAAGCAAAGATCAGGGAATCATGAGTAATGCACTAGTCTGGTGATGATTCCAAAAACAAAATGATCCCAATGCTGCGTGGTGATAATTCCAATGTGACATCTAAACTCCACTCAACTGATCAAACCAAAGTTGATCAAACCAAAGTTTGAATATTCTCCTAAAAAAATATTCTTCTTAAACCATAGGAAAATAGATAATGACTTAAAAAAAAATGGATAAGAACTGATATAGAAAAATAATCCCAAGTATAAACTACTCCAACATTGTTGGCAGCTCTTCATCGAACCAAAATCAAGAAACCCTTAGACTAAAAGCTCAATGTCCACCAAAGTCGGGAAACCCTTAGGCTGAAAGCTCAGTGTCCAAGGGCGGGAGGGGAACAGACATAACAACGTCCCGACATTTTAAAAAGTCTTTAATAATCAATATATTAAAAAAAAAATGACTACGCTAAAAAAATTATTATTCATTTTTTAACTCAGTCTGATACAACTTTTTACCCCACTCTACAGCCTCAATCTCACTCCAATGCTTTGATGGAAGAACATGAATGATTTTATTGCAATTGCTTCAACGATGTACAAGTTAATTATCATCTATGACTTCGTATTTTTTCCTTATCATCCTTCTCTTGATTATTTTCTATGAATTTATGTTGATTATCTTCTACAACTTTATGTTAATATGCTAAAATCAACATCTGCTGGCTGAGAATGGCCCCAGTTTTTTCTCGGTTCACATTTCCATGATCATCTTCAATGACTTTATGTTGATTTGTCAAAATTAACATGCTGCTGGGACTGGCCACTATTTTTTTCTCGTTCATATTTTATATGTTGATTATCTTCTATGGCTTAAGGGTTGGACTAATACCTCACCGGAAAAGATCATCTCAACTAAAGCAAAAGATCAACAAATTGCTCGGGAACCTTAACATTCTTCGTTTCTTTCATACCACCATAATCTAATCTGGAAAAACATAGTAAAGCCCATTTAAAACATCACCGCCCTTCTTAAGAATTCTTAATCAAGAAAATACAGTAAAGGATGGCATACGATTTATGCTACATCCATGGATATTACTAATTTGGGGCAAAATTTTATGCCATTTATTAATCCAATATAGCACCTAACATTATTCTCTCGCCCGTTATGAAATTGACACTTTCGTATGCACAACATCCCAATAAACATAGTTAACACAGAGATAATTGAATCGCCCAAAAGTGTATATGGTATGAATCAGAAAATCCATACAGAGATAATTGAATCGCCAAAAAATGTATATGGTACGAAGCAGAAAATCCAAACAGTGACTTCTCCAACAATGTGCCCCCGAAATGAAATAAAATACTGACCTTCCACAAAATGAAACCAACCAAGTTTTCCACTTCAAAATTAACAATCAACCTGGTTTTCCACTTAAAAATTAACAATCAACCAAGTGCCCATGCCCATAGTCTTGATGTGAGATAGAGATCTTACATGTCAAGAGGGCCTTGGTTGCTCAGATAGTAGCAAGGTGATCTTAAAACCGGCCTTGGGAGAGATCCCAACTGGACTTTTTAAAACCCTCCCGGTTATTCTCTGTATAGGTTCTACAGAAGAACCCTTATATTACATTACCAGGAGATTCGTTCCAGTTGCAACCAAAACTTGGTATTTTTGGCCCAGAAATAAATAATAAAAAGATCCAAAATATTATGCTCGAGAAAAGCAAGACATCAAGACAAACAGCTTCAAAAGACTAGAAAAACAGAAGGAGAAAATAAAGCCTTTTTAACATGACCTGGAAGAAAGGCCAGCACGAAATACAAATTAAAGAATACTACAAACCCTTCCTTCACAGACAAATCCGCATCCCATCCTCGTAACCGACCAAATCTTCCAGTGAAAGTGTCAGATAGAAATGCCTCAGCCGAAATATTTTCTCATAGTATACCTCGAAGTATATTTAACACCATCATAGGCAATATAGTTTCAACCAAAAAACATTTAGCAAACAAAAGCGATATGAAAAATTTCCCATCATTCTACTGGAAAGTAAAATGCGAAACAAGCCTCCCCGAATATAATCTTTTGAAGAGACGCACTACATTCCTGAAGCCCTAAACCCAAACAGAAAACATTACTTTAATTGCTGCGCCTCAGAGGTAGTGACAAAAAGCATTCAACATGCATTCTTCTGATAATACGTGCAATATTAACACATCACCGGCACAGCAATACAAGATATTGATTCAATAGCAATGGTAACCAAGCAAGCCGTCCCGCTACAGAAGAAACACAAAGACGATAACTATACAAGGAAAACACAAATAGAAAACAGATCATTAAAGCTATGAAATTGAAAATAGACCTGCAGCGGATCCCATACTTGTACGAGTGACACTCTTCGTTATGTGTTTAAACAATAAAAAGCCTCCCTTCTAAAACCCTAACCCTAATCTCGCCTACTTACAACATTTCAGAAAATTACAACATTTCAGAAAAGTCTAGAATCCAACCCTCCGAATGTGTTTAAACTAGCACAGCCACATAATTTTGGCTGATCAACGCCTAAAGATTGATAAGATAAAAAGAATTTTTAATAGCTTCATTTATCTCGTGTTAATATTTTAATTTATGTTAATCACTTAGGTGGCAATCAGTTAGCTATCAAAGTAATTTTTAAATATGATTAGGTAGATGTAAAAAAGTAAACACATAAACAGATGTCTTTATAATAGCTAGGAAGTTAATGATTGAAATCACAGCCATTTATTTTGTGTGACTACTAAGAGTATTCCAGCCATATTTAATCATGTCCATAGAAAACTTATTAAGCACTAAACCCCTATTAAATCTGCCCATTATCAATAGGTATACGCCTTTCGGCGTAACAATAAAAAGCCTCCCTTCTAAAACCCTAATCCTAATCCTGCCTACTTACAACATTCCAGAAAAATCTAGAATCCAACGCTCAGAACGGTTGAGAGGATAAACATAATATGATTTTCATTTTGCATATTTTCGTTTTACGAGTTTGCCCATATCTATTAATTTTCATATTCCTTTGATTAAGGAGAGAGGTGGGTTACTATGGGAAAGATTATTGGAAAATCTATTTTTAAAAGTTATAAAATAAATATATTTTATTTTTGTTAATAATAATAATTTAATTTTAAGGTTACCACCAAGTCACTTTATAGGTATACATATCCTATCCTCTTTAAATTTGAATGTGTGATCTTTTAAGAGGTAACACNATGTGATGATGATGATGATGATGATGATTAACGTCCATTGAGACCGAATCGGTGTATGGAACCTTAAGAGGATTAGGGATTACTTGCAATTCTTTAGAATTTTGTTTATGTGCTCGAAAAGCATTAACAGAAGCTTTCTAGGATCACCATAGTTTTGTTGAGTTAAAAGGTTAGGAAGGTTGGTAGAGTGACAAATATTTTGAAATTGATATCTAATTTGGGTGTAGGTTAGACAATCTAAAATAAAGTGTTTTTCATCTTCAACCTTCTTGGTGTCACAAAGGTGGCACACTCTTTCATCCTAGGCCATTTTAGGAATTGACCAATGCCCAGTTTCACTATGGAGCTCCTGAGAATTTGTTCTCATCTTAGCAATGTTTTTTTTTTTCTTTACACTTGTCAAAACAGAGAGAGAATTTTGATCTTTTGGATTAGGGTTGATTACATCCTTATAATACCATAATTTTTTTTTTACTCTAACTCTTTATCACCGCATTTTCTCCTTAAATTTTGATTTGATGATATTTTTAATAGTATCCTTGTTTTGCAAAATGGTGTCTTCAGTGATTCCCCAAAAGTTTAGCCAAGACTAGGCATCTTTATGCCATCCTCACTTCAGTCGATGGTGGTTACGACTGGATTTTGAAGCAAATTTAGGAATCCTTTTGTCTTCCATGTTGTTTAACTTGTTCTTGTACATTAGGTATCTAGTCATAGTCATCCTCTCGATGGGGAAGAGGCTTTCTTGTAAGAGGAGAATGGGATAGGGCGTATTTCATTTAATTTTGAGATTATAAGTTATAAAATTATTTTGTATTTGCTCTATCTTTCTCCAAGATTCACGAGAGATACTACATCCCCAAACTTCACATCCATAAAGAATGACAGGCATAACAAGAGTCTCATAGAGGAGTTTATTCTTATCCCAAATCCAAAGATTAGTTGATATACAATTGTTTTCAAGCCCATAATAAGCTTTCCATCCCCCAATAATCTTTTTCTCAATGCTATAATTCCAGTTGAGCTTGTGGTGAATATCGATTCCAAGGTATTTGTATGAAGCCACTTCCTCCAAGTCGTTGTTGTCATATACAAAGGTATCATAAGTGATCTTATTGGATTTAATGATCATTACCTTAGTCTTGTCAGTATTAACAGTTATACCCATGTTGGAGCAAAATCCTTGAGTATTCTTAGTTGGTTTTCAAGATCGTGGGGACTCATCACCATAAGAATGATATCATCGGCATAAAGAAGAAGATTGAAGGATATACCAGTGAGAGTAGGACCGACACAACCTCCTTCTTCCAAGCAATCTTCTAACTTGTCAATGTATATGCCAAAAAGGGTAGGGAACAAGGGACAACCTCGCTTGACTCCAATATTGCAATTAATCTCTTTTGACCAGCCCTCAGTGTTTTTGAACTTGGCAGTAATGTTCTCATACAACATTATTGCAACATCCCTCAACTCGAAAGAAAATTTTATCTCTTCCAACCTATTCCAAAGGTTTTTCCTAGGAACTGCGTCAAAATCTTTTCTAAAGTCAACAAAACAACAAAAAACATTGGTTTTAGTATTGCGGAACTCCTCTGCAGTGATCCTAAAGGTAACAAGATGGTCCACAGTTGAATGATATCTCCTAAACCTGGCCTGGCCTTTAGCTCTTCTACCATGACTTTCTATCCAAAGGCTTATCTTCTTTTCCAAAATAATTCCATAAAGCTTGGCTAAAATCGGGCTAATCATAATGGTCCTATAATTAGAGGGAATGTTTATATCCCCATTTTTAAAAATAGAAACAACGAGGCTTTGGGTCCAAGATTTAGGGAGGCCATGCTTGACCGCTAAATTAAAGAGCTTGTGTATGTGAGGGATGAGGATAGGCCCTCCGATTTTAAAAATTTCAGCTTGGTAGCCTTTAATGTCCTTAGCTTTCCCATTTGCAAGCCGCTTAACTGATCTAGATTTTATGAGCAGAACGAAATGAATACAGATTATTAAAAGATGTTTAACACGGAATAACATAGATACAGTAAAATTGGTTTTCTATTCAATAAGGAAATAAGTTGAAACTGTAAAATGCAGCGGAAAATGAGCTTGTTGGAATGGTGGCGGCTTATCTCTGAGAAGAGATGTGACGGTTGCGCTCATTCGCAAGAAGATGATTACAATGAGGCTCTGAAGGCCTTTTTACAATAAACAGGAATGTAAAAAACCCTATACATCCAAAAAACTAACCCTAGGAGATGAAGCACCAAAAGTCATGTGGGCCCCGTTTGGGTAAGTTAATACATCAACTTCCCGGGGTCGTAACTTTTGCATACGATCTCTGTTTTAGGCACACGATAGCCCGTTGGAAAGGTATCGCCAAGGAGATTTATTTTGGGGGCTCAATTAGAGCCTTTTATCATCATTGAGAAACTCAATCCCGAAAAAACTTCATTTATGCCCTCAAAATGGCCCCGGAAGTTAAAAACTGCTAAAAATAGTAAATTGCCAAAATTGCCAGAAAATTGTTTTGAGTGAGTTGGAAAAGGTGGGTGGCCACCGATATCCACCTGGATCAATCCCCCCTCCTTAGGAAGAAATGGTCTCCATTGCGTTGAGTTCCCCCATCAGATGAGGAAATTTCTGTTGAATTTGGCCCCAGGTCAGCCACTTGCCTTGGTGCAGGAGCTGCCATGCTTTGACGACTCGATAAAGATGGATCCTTTGTTGTAAAGTGCCCTTGATATGTGTGTCCACAATATGATAATTGGATGCATGTTGCATGTAGTCAGGGTTGAGCTCCGTTGGTGTCTACTGCTCTGCTATCTCTGAGGTGTCCAATAATGGTGGGAAATATTGTCGAAGGAGAGCCACGTTGAAGACTGGGTGCAGGCCAAGGAAAGGGGGAATGTTGAGCTCAAAAGCATTGTCACCCACAGCCTTGGTGATGGTGTACGACCCATAACGGAATGGTCGAAGATTCTAATGGGGCCCTCTAATGCGTTCTTTCTGCAAGTGCAACCAAACTTTGTTTCCCACCTGAAACTTATGTGGCACCCGATGTTGATCATGGCACTACTTGTACTTGGCGTTAGACTTCTGTAGAATATCTTGAACCTGTTGGCGGATGTGCTGGATCCACTCATGAACTAGGTGGCTTTGTCAGCTTCTGGAGGAGCAGGGGGCGATTCGACCGAGGTGGTCATCAGGGGTAGTGCAACATCCATGGGGCCTAATGGTTGGAATCCCAACCCCACCTGAAAGGGGTTGTGGCCAGTTGGGTTATGCAGGGATCGATTGTAGCTATGTTGGACATAGGGAAGACTCTCATCCCATGTGCGGGGGTGTTTTGAATTGTACATGCACAGGATATGTACGATCATCTGATTGACGACCTCAGTTTGGCGATCTATCTGGGGGTGGAAGGAAGTGGATTTGGTGAGCTTGGTATCCAGCAGTGACCAGAGGCTCGACCAGAATGTGCTAAGGAACCAACTGTCACAGTATGAGATAATGGTTTGTGGGATCCCAAAATGTACCCATACTTGTTCAAAGAAGAGTTTGGTAGTGGCTTCTGCTGTGATGTTCTTCTTGCAGGCTGTTAGAATCGCCATATTTGAAAAGCGATCAACAACAACAAAAACACAGTCATTTCCCCTCTTAGTGGACAGGAGGTCCGACATGTAGTCCATTGAGATGGATTCCCACAGCCTGTCAGGAGTAGACATAGGGGTGTACAAGCCATGTTTCTTAGTGGTCGGTTTGGTGATAGCGCAGGTGGTGCAGGACCTGATATACTTGTTGACATCATGTCGAAGTTTCGGCCAATAGAAATGTTACTGCGGCACTGCCATTGTCTTTTCAACGCCAAAGTGTCCTGCCATCTGACTGTAGTGAGCTTCCCAAATCAGCTTCGCGCGCTCGCTTGATGGAATGTAGAGATGGCCCAGATGACACAACAACCCATCTTGAAGATGGAAATTAGCGACCACTGAGTTGGTGCCCAACATTTGGTAGGTGGTGGAGAAGTCAAGTTCTGTCTCGTAGAGGTGGGGTTATCCGGAGGTCTCATGGCTGCAAGAGTCTAGCACTGTGGTGAGTGTCGCGACTGGAGGTCGGCTGAGGCAATCATCAACTCGGTTGGTACTTCATGTTTTATACTTGATGTTGAGGTGGAACTGTTGTAAGTATGTGGACCACTTCTGATGACAGTCATTCTACAATTTTCCTTGGGTTTGCATGAACTGTAGTGGCTTGTGCTCAATGTGGATGAATGTCTCCTTCCCAAGAATGTAATGTTTCCACTGGCGGCAGGCTTCCATAATGGAGTACATTTATTTGTCGTAAGTAGGGTACTTACAGACAACATCTCATAGTGTATCACTATGATATGCCAAGAATGACGCCCACAACATAGTCTGAAGCATCTGTCTTGATATCAAAGGGATGTTGCAGGTCCAGTAATGAAAGTACTGGGGATGAGGACAAATGCTTCTTCAAGTCATCGAAGGCTTGTTGTTGGGACAAGCCCAACACAAATGTTGCCTTACCACCACCCTTGGTTACTTGGCTAAGGGCCCATGCGATATGAGAGAATCCCAACACGAACATGCGATAGAAATTGGCGAGGCCCAAAGCAGCTCTAAAGTTCATTGAGTGTGGTTGGGGTTGGCCAGTCACGGATGACCTGGATCTTGGCTGGATCCACATGCACACCATGTCGATCAACGATGTAGCCTAAGTAATGGACCTTGTCCATGCCGAAGGAGCATTTTTCCAAGTTTGCATATAGTTTGTGTTGTCGCAGGGTGTGCAGAACTTGTTGAATATGTTGCAAGTGTTCTACCCAAGTCTTGTTGTAGATGAGGATATCATCCAGATACACCACTACAAAATTATTGGTGAAAGGTCGTAGGATATCGTCCATAATCCTCATAAAAGTTTCTAGAGCATTTGTCAAACCAAAGGGCATGACTAGCCATTCAAAAAGACCTTCTTTTGACTTGAACGTGGTCTTCCATATATTTGTCTATTCTATTGGGACCTAGTGGTAGCTAGACTTCAGATCAATCTTATTGAAGTATTTGGCCCCCGTGAGTTGATCAAGGAGGTCTTTGATTTGGGGAATCGGGGAATCGGGTACCGGTTTCGGACTGTGATTTTATTCAGGGCCTGGTAATCAATGCATAGTCAATAGGTCCCATCTTTCTTCTGCACCAACGCGATTGGGCTCCCACAAGGTGATGAGATGGGACGTATGTGCCCCTTGTGGAGCAGTTCTTGGATCTGCCTCTTGATCTCCTCGTTTTCTAATAGAGAACGATGATAGATTGGCCCATTATGTAGCGGTGCTCCTGGGGTCAGATCGATGGGATGCTTGACCTGGCAATGCAGAGGGTTCCTCTGGGGTCAGATCGATGGGATTCTTCCATGACGTTATCCACAACCTGGAAGAATACTCAGATAAGTTCAGTGAGTGTGGCTGGGGTTGGCCAGTCACGGATGACCAGTATCTTTCTTTGTCTTTTTGGTGTCCTTCTTTGCTTACGGCTTGGACTGGTTGTCATGATACTGCCCATATTTGTTTTGTCCTTTGTTCTTGTGGGTTGGGGTTGCCCCTTCCTTACTTTTGTTGTGAGGGGTTCCCAGGCCCAAATTGTCGTGTCTTTTGTTTGAGCTTCTGCTCGATTTTGATGGCATATCGGTAGGCCGCGCCCAAGGATGAGATGTCCAGAAATTCCATTTTGGTCTAGATGTATCTATGCAGAGAACCGTGATACTTGAGCACCATATGTCACTCTGAATATTTGATACCCAGCTTAGTGCACAAGGTATGGAAGATATTTGTGAACTCTGGCACTGCTTGGTCTCTTTCTTGCCACAGCATGGTCCATTTGATATACAAGTCATCATAACTTCTGACAGGGTAGTATTGTTCCTTAATAGCATCCCTGAAGGATTCTTAGGTGGTCGTGACTGTAAATAATGAGGGTTCCTCTGCTTCCTTTTGCTCACAAAATTTTTTCCACCAATATTTGACATGGGGAACGGCTTTGAGGAGTGCAAAAGTAATATTTTCTCTATTCAAAAAGTTGTGGACAGAAAAATACCCTTCTAGTAGATTCAACCACTTGTCTACAACATTTGTGTCTATCTGACCTTCAAATATAGGAATATTGAAGTTTATTTGTACCTTGAAGGGGGTGACGCTTCCGCTCGAGGAAGATGTGTCACTTGTTGGTAGTCGTCGAAGGATTTGCGCAAAACTATCCATCATCTCGTTCCTCTGTTGCATGAGAGCTTCCTCAAGCAACATTTTGAAAGGATCTCATGTCCCGTCATCTTTCTTTTCTTATGCCATGAGAGGTCGCTTGGGTGTGCGAAAGATTTTTTCCTCAAGAGAAACACACTCGAGACCTAATTCTTCGTACCCTAACCTTGTTGGGGACATGCATTAAGACGACAAGGAGAAAACCGCTCTAATACCACTGATCCATATTTTATGAGCAGAACTAAATGAATACAGATTATTAAAAGATGCTTAACACAGAATAATAGAGATACAGTAAAATTGGTTTTCTATTCAATAAGGAAATAAGTTGAAACTGTAAAATGCAGCAGAAAACAAGCTTGCTGGAATGGTGGTGGCTTATCTCTGAGAAGAGATGCGATGACTGTGCTCATTCACAAGAAGATGATTACAATAAGTCTCTAAAGGCTTTTTTACAATAAACAGGAATGTCAAAAACCCTAGACATCCAAAAACCTAACCCTAGGAGATGAAGCGCCAAAAGTCATGTGGGCCCCGTTTGGGTAAGTTAGTACATCAACTTCTCGAGGTCGTAACGTTTGCATATGATCTCCGTTTTAGGTGCATGATAGCCCATTGGAAAGGTATCGTCGAGGAGATTCATTTTGGGGGCTCAATCAGAGCCTTCGACTATCATTGGGAAACTCGATCCTGAAAAACCTTCATTTAGGCCAGAAAATTGTTTTGAGCAAGTTGGAAAAGGTGGGTGGCCATCGATATCCACCTGGATCATTAACCCCAAACTCTATGTCATCCAAAGGAAAAATTTCATCCTCTGTAGGGACAATATGAATGGTGTCCATGGAATTAGGGAACTTGTAAATAATTTTAAGGTAGGAATCCCAGTCCCTTAAGGGAATTGTATTATTTTCTTTCGTATTGCGATTTAGAATTTGCCTCAAGAACTTCTTAAGATATAGCTTAGATAGTTGTGAATGTTGCTCTTGCCTTTTATTGATATAGTACCTTTTTCCCTTTTAATTAGGGATTTGTACATATTGATCTTATCGAGTTTTAAAGACTAATTAGAAGCATCCCTAATGGTTTTCCTAGCAATTTTACATTCTTTATCATACCAAGGGTTGGTTGTTCTATTATTTTTTTTTACAGGACACCTCGAAAGAGAACTTGTTAATATAAGTGGAAAGGATAGTTGTAAAATTATGATAGAGATGTTCAATGGTGTCCTTATAAGTTAGGGGATGTAATTCACTATTTAAATCCTTTAAGAAAAGGTCAACTTTACTTTTGTCAAAGCGTAGTTGCCTTTGATTATCAAAATTCTCTTCAATGGCGCTCCTATGCATGGAAAAGTTTAGAGTTAGGGTTAAAGGTATATGATGAGAGTTAGGTTCATGGTCATTTCAAAGGTCAAAATTTACTATTTGGTTGGAAACGGGGATATCATATATCACATAATTTATGACACTACTACCTAGCCCATGAATACAAGTCATATGGTTGGAGTTTGGCCACTTCATTACTCCATTGAAAATTATTAGGTCTTGAGATTTGTAGAGATTGACCAACTCAGTACCAAACAAATTCTCAATTAGCTCTTCAGAGCTTCTTTTGTAGCTATTAGATAAAACAAGGTCCTCGTCTAGCCATAAAGGATTATGGTTGGAATCATTGCTTAAAAGAGTAGCTTGGTTAGTTGCATTCCTAGCATTAAAGTCTCATAGCATGAGGATATTACCTTCATTTTTCAAACCCGAAATATCTTGTTCTAAATTATTATAGGGACAATTGCTATCTAGATTGTTTTTCTTATAAAAAGTAGAATTAATAGGTGCAAAATAACAAATTGCTATAAACATCTTCTTAACATTAGTGTCTGAAATTTCTATCCAAATGCACTAATTGAGAGGGTCGATCTTCGTTAATCCTTGTCATAGTTTAAAAATTATAATATTTAAATTTAGTGGCTCCATTTATATAGAAAAAAATAATTAATGTTTATTTAATTAATTGAAAAACTAAATCCGTATTGAATTTTTTTATATAAAAGAATTTTATTTTGTTTTTGTTTTTTGAAAAAAAAAATATATATAAAACAATTTTGAAATGAATTAAATTTATTTATTTAAAAGAAAGAATTTATGGAAAAACACAATAATCACAAAATCATATTCTTTGTAGTTGCTTGCTCTCCTAGTTTCCACGCAACTACTTGATGGATTTTGACTCTCACCTACAAATTTGTCACCCAATAGCTCTTATGTTCAACTCAACATCTAACGAAGATAAAGTGTGATGATCAATTAATGCAACATACCAAATACCTTCGTTTTCAATGAAGCCCAGTTTATCCCCTTTGTTTTTGCAAGAAGAAATCGATAAAAATAAAAATTAAGCACGAAAGCTTGATCAACTCATAGAAGTATTGACATAAGTCAGTGTAGCTGAATCATAGACTTCCCCTGATGTGCATAGTAGCAACCATCACCAATCCTACATTGAAAAAGAGTGGATGCAAAAATGATTTAAAAATATTGATTAGGTACCTCATAATCTTCTTTCCTTTGAATTTGGTTTTTTCAGCTTCCCGTGAAGCTACCTGCACAGAGACGAGAGGAAACTTAAAAACAATTTAGTGTCTCCTAACCACAGTTGTGTTCTTACAGACCAAAATTTTTCCATAGAATAATTTTTATATGCAACCTTGCAGATCTGGCATTCGCTACTATGTCTATTGTCACACTGATATTGTTTAATGTTGGGTTGAATATTCATATCTAGACAAAGTATGGACATTGTGTAATATAAATTAATTAAACTATTTTTTTGGTGTGTGTGCCTCTTTCACAGATATCGTTAGACTTTATCCATCCCATTTTCTTGCAAAATCCTATTGTAGTTGGAGATGAGAATTAATAGGGGCACTTATTGATTTGACACATTAGCTTCTACTATTTATAAAGATTATCAACCATGAGTAGTGATAGAGAGGGGTCACATTTTGTATATGAATTTTATGGCACTCAAACAATAGATTGCCTGCATGGATTTCAATGTAAATACTATCATTGAATCCAATGATATGTGATGGTTGAGGTGGTTGTTCTCCATATGCCAAGATAACCTACACAAATTTCAACTTAAAAAATAAAAATAAAATAGTTAAATCATGTATTATGTTACTTCCATGTGTCCTTTGTCCTTCATTGTCATGTAGAGACACCATCAAACTTGTGTTATCTTTGGATGTGCTTACCGATTTCTTTTTCTAGTAGAGGCCCATGGTTCTCCTACTATCGTGTGTTGGTGAACTGCTCAATCTACGTTAACTATGAGTGAATTAACAGCTAGCTGGTAACGTTAATAATATTCATGTTTGGGCACTATAGCAATAGTCCATGCCTAATTGAAAAAACAACATCTTATCCAGTGGCTTATGGAGACGTATGCTAGAAATGATCGACTCCCCTCCATCCCATGCTAATATTGGCCTTCAAAACTAAACGAATGGCATTTGAGATATCTCAAACTTGTATGAGTGAACTTAAAAAGAGGACCTTGAATGCTTTTGTTCTTCAAAAAATTTACAGTGTCACTTGGGGTGTAATGGCTTCTCAAATGACAGAGTTCCTTGAAGGAAAGTTGAAGCCATTGACTGCGACAACAATAGTGGTTATGGACGTGGTGCTCTCCTTTTTCCAAAAACTTGGCTTGGTTGGGAAATGGTTTATTCCTTCGACGCTCAATTATTGCATTTGTGTTGCAATTCATATTTACTCAGAAAAATGTAATATGGATCTTTCCAGCCTACTTATTCAAGGTGAGTTTATTTTTATTTTTGTGTTAACATATATAAGATCAACGCTTTGGGTCTGTTTGAAGTTGGTTTTCAATCTAGCAGTAGTTAAAAAATAAAAAAAGATTATTGGGTTCTCTTTGTAATTTTGTGTATTGGGAGGAAGGAGTACAATGGCTTTCTCATGAAAGAGACACCATTGTTTTCAAGAAGCTATTGTTGGTGGTATAGGGGTATTCTAAAAACCCATTTTATGTATATCAATTTATACATAAATGTACACTAAAAATGAAGACACAAATATATTGGGTGCAGAGTTTACTTTGTTGTTTCTTTAAAGCCAATCCAAGTCCTGTAATATGAGGGTAGATGTCGCATATTGTCTGCAAAAAACCTGGAAACCTTGATTAAACTCAAAACCTTACAGTGAATATTGTTGTTGTTATATACAGATAATAACTTCTATTGGTTTTTAAATTTTGTTGACATTATTAGGAACCCAAGAGGGCATTCTACACAACAAACTGCTTCGTTGTTTTTTATTTTATTTTAAAGCTTATCTATAGTATTATTCAATACTAATTTTGTTATAGCAGGGACTATGCTACTTGCAACCCTTTTTAATATTACAATTTTCTTTGTGTGAATTGACATACGTTTAAAATTGCAATCAATTAGTTAACTTAAATTACCAGTCACATCGTTCAATGAATGTTTGCAGGTCGAAGTAGGATGAATTGATGATCTACTGGATAGCCAAAGTCACTCTTAGAATAAGTGAAGAAACCTCAACTAAACTCTTGTACCTCACACCATTAAATCAATAAACAACACAGCAGAAGATGATCAAGTAATCCCTAGACATCAATTAGGTTCGTTTGTTGAATGCAATGCAGGGGAGTAATTGATTTGTTTGAGAAGAATGATACTTAGCAAAATGTGGCATGGCCCTTAACAAGTAGAGCTCAAAGATCTGGTCACTCGAAGTCCAACAAGCCAGATATGAGAGTTCAAGGTACAAAGAAAGAGAAACGAGCAACAATTGACAGGTGAGCATTGCATACATTTCGTGATATCTATTTACAGATAAGGATATGACAGGACGATTTAAGAATTGTTTACATGCACTCTAGAACGAGATGATTCAAGGATTGTTTGCATGCACTATAAATGAGGTGTTAGTTCAAATACTTTAAAATGTAATCAAATGTTGAACATGCCCAAGACATGTTTGCATGCACTCTAAATGAGGTGTTAATTCAAATCCTTTAAAATTTAATCAAATGTTAAACATCTATGATTTTGACTTTTATGAATAGTTTCTTTGTGCATTTGCAAGCTAAAATAACAAGTTCTTAGACGTGCATGTGCAACAAGTTCACGGGGATAATATTTAGACCCATGATTATTTTATGCCTTTCTGGATTATGTTAATCTATATTTGTTCATACAATTATTGTCAGGGATTTAAATTCAGGTAATTGTCATTTTTTTGCAGATAAAATCACAAGTAAATCTTAATTTCTACATACCTGTAATTATAGAAGAATATAGCATACCTTCCTTCTATTCTTGGGAAAGAGTTGAAACACACTAAAAAACGGTTTTACTACTCAGGAGCTACAACTGTGTTGGGCCTTGTTGTTCCTAAGCTTTTAAAAAAATATTCACTCAATTGTTGTGGCTTTGTTGTTACATTCATAGTTATTGATTTTGTTGCTCCCTTGAAGGATAACCAAGCAAGTTTGGAACAAATGCTTTAAGAAAAAGGCTTAGTAAGATGCATACTAGCTAGTAGTAATAGCCATCGTCTTGGATGCCACAGGTCAAGTGAAGGTTGAGCAAGATGCATACTAGGGAGAAGTAATAGCTACCATCTTGCATGCCTCAACCAAGTTCGCATGACATGCCCACCCTTACCTTCACTGCATTGCAGCAGTGTCAACGCTTTCCTCAACTGCACTGTAACAATGGCAGTGTCAATATTGATTGCACCATTGTTGAAGCTTGCATTGCAGATTGTCAAAACCTCCATAGCGGCTAGATGGAATGTAGCATTATGCAGGGTAGTGGGAAGGTCATGAGACAGTGAACACCTAGCTGGCATGTCAAACCCATTTTTCAAACCTGCAAGGAAGTAGAGAAGGACGAGGTTTTGGCTTGTCAGAGCCATTGTCAGGCAAAGTTTCAGTTAGAACCACATTGTTGAACCTCCAAAATGGGCAGTAGGATTTTTTTATTTTTTAAATCATTTATTAACTCTGACAATGGAGGGAAAAAATGCGATACACCAAGAGGATTTAAGTCATGTCACATAAAATTGAGCCAACGATAAATTTGGTCCTTGAAATTTGATAAATAAAAAATAATAATTTAATTTTAAAAATAAATCCAAATAATATAAAATTTGGGCAAAACTTAATAAATGATTGTAAATGTGGGTGAATTAATAAGCAATCAACACGGTTGGACTCCTCACTAAAAGCTATAATCCCTATTGAGGCGGGGACTAAAAAAGAAAATGGATGGCAAGTATATTTATCTTGTAATCAATCAAATAAGGAGACACATTTTACTTTACTGAGTTTTCTTAAGAATATAAAATTTCTTTTCATATAGATATAGATCTTGAATCAAAATATTAAATTAAAATATTTGTTTTTTTTTTTTTATATGTGTATTATATTTTTCAATTTAAAAGTACTCATATGGATCATAAAGTATAGCAAACCAAAGTTAATGATCTTGAACCTATACTAAAGAATGAAGGTCATCACACTTAGTCATATTTAATTAAAACCTTACTTGACACTATTAAGTTAAGTCGAGTGGTCAACATATTAATTCACACATGAGAATCTACACCATTGATTAGGAAAAGAAAAATTAAGAAAATGTTGTATTGCAAAAGGTCATTGATCGGGGTGATTAGCATTATGATTGTTATCCCCAATTCTTATGGATAACTAAGGAGATGATGTCTCGAGTCCCTCTGGTTGCATACATGGAGTACCAAGAGATAGATGACTGACATCGTCCACATGCACATACAGAGACCCGCTTCACCACCACACACCCTGGATTCCTAACAATGGCATCGAATGCATCAACTTACTTCTGGAAGATAGTGGGTCTTGCTCCATGAGGTACAAGCCAGGTATTGTGGTAAGTGTCACTTTAATATTTGAGGCATTTAAGTATGTTACATTTAGAGTTGTTTTTTATTATAAAACCTTTGCTTGGAAATTATGCTCTTTGCCTTGTTTCACCTTGGTGGTTGACATTGCGCCCTAGTAAGTGGTCACCCTTAAGGATGAGTTTGCTATTGGGAGGTTTCCTCAATGAGTCATTGTGCCATTCCCAATCATACTCACCATTTTTCACTTCACCCCTTTTTCGTCTCCTTATCTTTTAGGATTTTCGGGTGTTTTGACCCAAGAAGGGATTGTCTCATTTCATGGGAAGAAGGGGCTAAAGGCCCAGAGATTTGTAGCTAGAAAAAGATAAAATCCAATCATAAACCTTCTATATCCTCACCCAGGGATCACGAGGACAATGAAATGTCTCTCATAAGAAACTGATGGGACCCGTGAAAAATAACAATATAAAAAATGACAACCAAGGTATAGCATGTGTGAGAAATGTTTTTTATGCTTAGGTAGAAGTCCCAAACATTGTCTTCAACTTGGGGAAGCATAGTGTGACTAGGGTAGAGTCAAAGTGGGCAATGTTTTTCATGCTTAGGTAGAAGTCCCACCTTGGCTTCAGGTTGGAAACATCTTAAAAAACAAATGGCAATAAATGGGCTTGGAAAAAGGATGCATTGAAAATGAAGGTGCAACACACCCTCTACAAAGGCACCCACAAATGAGACAATACAAACCCTTGTATGTCATGAACCCCATGCCCAAAAGTATTTACCCCCATCCACTTCATCTTCTCCACGTGACTCAACGAGGTTTCCACCTAGGAAACACTCCTTGACTTAAGGTTTGGTTCACCCAATAGGTCACCTTTTCAACCCTCCCATACCTAAACTCGACAAATTGCATGGGGTCTTTGAGCACTTGTTTAAGTTGATGAGGTAGTTTTTGATGTACATGCTTAGATGGCTCTTATATTAAATGTGATTTTACTTGCCATGATTCTTTGACTTAAGATCCTTGGAGGGCGTACTTGTCTATCTTTGCAGGACCCTTGTTGATGGACGTCTTGGAGGAACAAGCCCAACTTGGGCCTTCATTGGGGCAGGAAGCCCACCAGTTGGATGCCATAGCCCAGAACTTGGGGTAGTACAAGAGAGGAACATTGCCTTTGGAGGCAAAGGAAGAGACCATGGAGGACCTCACCTAGCCCTTGTAAGCCCAACGTTTTGTCTTTGGAGGTTAAAACGTCATCTTTGAGGGCTTGACGTCACCTTAGGGCTAGGGTTTTGGTGGTGATGGTGGTGTTTGATGGACACTTGGAACTTTCATGAGGGATATCCCTTGTACCTTGGAGAGAAGACCCCAATGCATGTAGGGAAGGCCTTTGGAGGCCCAACGATTTCACTCTCAAGCTCAACGATTTTCCAAAGTGACCAAAACGTCACCCTAGAAGGGGTTGATGTCACTCTTTTAGGGTTTTCTTCATGTGCAAACTTAACATATTTTGTAAAGGGGCAAGGTAAAGGGGGTTGGCCTCCTTACTTTGTGGTTTACCCTAACTTTATGTGGGCATACACTTATTAGGAGTTTTGTATAAATAAATATAATTTTCATGTCATTTGAACATAACTCTCTCACATGAGAAGAGCTACTTGGATGAAATTTGCGCCCCTCTTGGGAAATCTCTCTCTCTCTCTCTCTCTCTCTCTCTCTCTCTCTCTCTCTCTCATGTTATGGTTATCATTTGACTTATGGAGTTAATTGGTGCGCTATCTCTTGGAGGCTCTTTCTCTTTCTATGGTGATGAAAATGCTTCGTAATTAGGGTTTTGTCTTACATGCTCTTGGAACCGGTAAGGGAAATCTACATTTTGTTAGCTCTTATTTATTATTCCATGTTTGTTATTGGCTAGATCCTTGGAGGAATATAAGGGCATATACCCTCCACCAAGTTTTATCATTGTTGTTGGTTAAAAAGGCTATTGCAAAGGTTGATTGGAGGAGTAAAAGGGCTTACACCCTCCTATACTTTACCTTGTTAGGGTTACTTGCTCAAGGGAGTAAAAGGGATTACACCCCTTGAGAAGTAGTAGGCCTAACCTAATACAAAAAGACTCCTTAACCCATTTGGCAAGGCACTAATCGTTTATTGCATTGGAGAAATAAATTACTTGCATTGGTAAACTTGATTTTGGGAGATATTGATCTTGTTCAAGTTGGATTTTTTTCTTGGTGTCTTAAGCTTGCTAAAGCCACTAGGGCATTTTAATTGGCATAATAGTTCTTGAGTTGTAATCAATCAAAATCTACAACTATTAGGGTTGCAACAAAACATACTATATTTCTTACTTTTACGTGCATTTTAATCGTGGAAACTTGCTTGGAAGCCACTATTATCATTCTATTGCTTATTAGTTAACATTTTGTCAGATTACTTGCTAATTTTTGTGGTTGAAACTTGTTGTTGTAGCAAATCTTTGCTACAACCACTTGGCTGTTACAATTATTCCACTAGTAGAATTTGACAAATAAATGACTACACGACTAAAACTTTTAGTCATGACAACAAAAAATGACTAAATTCTACTATTTTTTTGCAACACAAGTATAAATGACTAAATAAATGACTAATTTGATTGTCGGGTAAAAAACACAACTAAATAAATATTAGTCACACAAATCAAAATGACTAAATACTCTAATAGACTAAAGACTATTAAATCTATTGTGCTTTTTTCACCATAACTATAAACTTTGTGCTTAGGCATAAGAATATTAGAAAGTTGTATATAATATTAAATAGAAGATATGAAATTAATTAACCCTAGTACTAGCAATTTCATCCAAAATTTTTGAACGGCGAGCAACCTCTTTCACGTATTCCTCTTCCTCCTCACCTTGTCATCTAGAATGAAGATATGTTAATTAAAACATGTTTCAACCCTTGCGAGACATCTCACTTATACAAGCAACTATTTTCATGTGTTTGGGGCCATGTGCATTAAGTCCTAGGTAAATTTGGCTTAATATTAGATTCCCATGTGGCCTCTTAGCCAAAGGGGTCTTTCAAGAGTGTTGTACACCAACTACAAATATACATTGTTAATTCTTCCATAATGGGGGGGGATTGCTTGCAACATAAGAATATTAAACATAGGCTAAGATTTTTTTTTTAACCAAAACATAGGCTAAGATTTTTTTTTTAACCAAAACATAGGCTAAAAAATTAGCCTAGTGGTACATAACATGATATTGGAGGGATACATGACATGTGTTGGATCATGTTGTCATTGATGCCAAAGGATCGATGTCAAAGGATTGATGTCAAAAGAACATCATCTTGTCATAGCATATTGATGTAATATGTATTGTCCTTGATATGGATGGATTGATGTGTTGTCATTGATGGTTTGATGCACTCATGTATTGATCGTTGGATCATGTGATCATGCATGGAATCAATGACAAAGGGACAATTTCATAGTAATATATTGTCATAGTGATATATTGATGTAAAGATGACTCATTATTGTCTTGATAAGAAGTACAAATGAATGAACTCCAAAGTGGTCCCCTTATGGTGAAAGCCCTAACAGGAAGACGCTTTGCGGTTGAGTTATCCTAGAAGTATGGTTAGAGAACCCATGCTTAATTATGGAATAATGAGATGAATATCAATGAACTTGTCAGTGAAACTATCCTAGATAGATAGTGTTTGTCAGGCCATTTCCAGTGGTATGTGGAACATCACATAAATCCTCACGGTTTGAGAGTTATGGCCTTACGAATTTGGAAGACCATCATATGTTGGCTTGTGTTAGGACCACATATTGTACCCTTTTTGCCCATACTTTTTGCTATTATTTTACCCTTCATCACCTGCATTTTGACTTATACTATCATTTCACCTAATCATTCCAAGGTATACA
>SNQJ01S0018480.1:303441-314572 GCA_010110895.2 Picea sitchensis
AAATCCGACCCATTGATTTTGGAGGACGACTAAGAATATGCCAGCATCTTCAATGCATAGCCATCAGATTAGGGTTTAAGGTTAAATAAGATTAAAAGATCATTAATTGTGCCCATTATCAATAGGTGTATGCCTTTTGATGTAATGAAAACAATAAGTAATGAGTAAATGGTGATTGCTAACTAAGGAGTTTTGTGAAGGGAAGTTTGAAAAAGATCCCTACATTGATTCATCGCCCCTCTCAGTGTGGTCGGTGTGTCCAACAATTGGTATCAGAGCATGCCTTCACTATAAGCCTTAATAAGCTTGGACGAGATCCATGGACACACAAATGGATGATGAAGTTCCAATCCTTGATGAGGAAAATTATTCTACACGGAGAATACAAATGAAAGTGCATTTGAAGGGAATAGGAGTGGGTGTTTGAAAAGAAACTATTGGTGGATCAGTTCCTTTGAAGAACAAGTCAAAGTTTGTAGCTCAAAGGGAATAAAAGAAGAATGATGCATTGGCTCTCAAGACCATTCTTAGTAGACTCTCAAGTTCTATCAAAGAAAGCATGGGTCAATGCATTTCCTCCAAGGATCTGTGGCTAAAGCTAGAGGAGACATACCAAAGCAAGAAGGAAGACACTAAAGACAACTCCATCAAGAAAAATGAAGGTAAAGAATCTCCAAAATCCTCTATTTGCAATGATTCTAAATGTGATGATGTTGGTAAAAATGAAAACCTTGAAGACAATTCCATCAAGATCAATGAAGGTGAAGAATCTCAAAAAAACCTCGATTGCAATGATGATGTTGAATATTTCTCTACAAGTGAAGAATAAAATCTAGAAATAGTTTGTGTAGAGTTAAATGATGGTTATCCCATGGAAGAAGTAGAAGAAGAACTATCAAAGATTAAAAGGAAAGTTGAATGGGGTCTATTTGAATACAACTATGACCATTGTTATATAGAATATAACTATCTTTCTGATAACACTAAAAAGTTTCTTAAAAAGAATCAAAGGCATATCTTGAAGTTAAAGGAAATGCTCAAGGAACAAGAAGAAAGTAAAAAGACTTAATTAGAAGAAAAAGAAGAAGAGATAAAAAGACTAAAGAATGAAATAGAAGAAAATAAGAAGGTAGATGATGAAGTTAGCAAAAGTCTTGAAGTTAATGTCCATCTCAATACCCAAATTGAAGAAGCCAAAAGGATAGAGGAACTATTAAAGAATCAAGTAAATGAAAAGAAAGAGTCATGTCATAAGTTGGAAGCTGAAGTTGTTGATCTTAGAAAGAAAGTAGAGAAGTCAAACAAATTCTTGAATAGCTCAACAATCTTGAATGAGATCTTGGATAGTCAAATATGACCAAATGATAAATCAGGTCTTGGATACAACAAAGATGCTACACATGTTGAAGCAAGCACCTCAAAGAAGCATGAGGTAAGTCCCCCACTCTCAAAGGATGGAAATAATGTTGCAATTAAACCATCTACACAAGGCAAGGAAAGTTTCAAAAGAACAAAGAAAGGAAGACATCAAGAATCCATATTTACACCTCAAAGAAGAGAGACACCTTTAAGATGGACACCAAAGCAAAGGTATCAAAATGTTTTTCATGGTCATTGTTACTCATGTAATGAATATGGTCACAAATCTTTGGAATGTAGATATTATGCAAGCAAATATAGTGAAAGATTTCATAACACCCTAAGGTGTTGGAGATGTAATCAAGTAGGACATATTGTTGCTCATTGTCACACCATGAGATGCTACAACTGTAGTGGATTTGGCCACAAATTCCAGGATTGTTGGAACACAAGAAGAAAGTCCATGATGAGGACTTCATATAGCATGACTAGAAGAAGGCATGAAGTTAGGAAGGAAAACATTTTTGAAAAGATGGAAGCTCAGAGCTCAAGTTATGAGAAGCTAGGACACCTTCATAAGTGGGTGAAGAAAACTGAACAGTCAATACATAATCGCAACCTTAAGGGAAGCTCAAGTTTGTCATCTTCAGAAGCATAATCGGGTTACAATGGTAACAATCGCGTACATACACGAGATGACCTATGAATAGGTCGCGTACATACGCGAGTTGTCTATGCAGCAGGTCACATATCTATGGTAAAAGAGCCTTGGGAAAAGGGCTATGCACATGAGTTGCAGTATGGTATAATGGTATAACTCTGTGTTGCAGGGTCTAACATGGTTTGTTGCAGGGTCTGACGTTGTTTGATGTAGGTTTTCATGATTACATGTTGGCATACATAATTGATGAATGTATGGCGGTGACATATGGTTGAGTGTTGAAAGACTATCTTGGATGCATGGTACTAACCCTAGAGTGTGGATTGAGACAGTTTTCTGTTGAAGAAAAATGTTGGTCGTGACAGTGAATTTATGGCACTTTGGTTATGAGAGATATCATGATAATGCTAGCTAGAGATGTTATTGATCTCCTAGTACATGTATTATTGGATGCTTAGTATTTGTTGTAGTGAATGGAGGTTGAGTATGATTTGTTGGGGTACATGGTTGGTACATATTTGAGTTTCATTGATATATCTTATGATGTATTATTAGAAGCATATTTGTTGGATATCTTGGTGCATGTATTTGGCATATGGATGAGATACATATTGGGACATGTAGTTGATGAGTTGATGAAGTGGTCATGTTGTACACCATTGATGAGTCATTGCTTGATCTATAGTTGATGCATGTTTGGTACACATTTGGTACATTGTTAGAGGCACCTTCTAGCAGTATGATTGGCACATGTTGTATGGTGGATATGGCATACATGCATGAGGACACATCTTGATTGTAGTTCATCTTGTTGTGGTATTGGTGCATGGTTAATGCACTTGCTTGGTACAGGTGGGGATACATGATCAGTGCAATGTTGATACATTCATAGATGGTATATGTATGTGGATGATAGTACTTGGATAAAGTACACCATTGGTATTACTTATTTAGAATATACTTTGGTACATGATATATGGGATGATATAGTTGAGACACTTGATTGATTGAGATGCATGATTGTGGCACTTGGTTCATGGTAGAGACATATCATGAGTGATATGACATTTGGTTGAGGCACATGGTTCGCATGTTGGTAGAGGCATATGATTGGTACACACTATTGGCATATGGTTGATACACTCCATTGATGATATCTTATGGCATATGATATGGTATTGATGTACATGGGTATTGTGCATGGTTGGCACATGATGTACTTGGTTGATGTTTTCTTCATGATTCTCTATTTCATTGTTGACATATATTTTGCTTCATGACGTATGGTATGGCACGAGTCTGATGAATCGACAAGTCCAAGGATCGTCATAGAAAGAGCGGTTGATCTATGTTTCGGTTGAGCAGTAGCATTTGCAGCAGAAGCATATTGTAGTATTGCAAAGAAGATAGGGGGAGTCATTCTTCTTTCCATGATTCCAGGAGGAGATATTTATCACATGCAAAGACAAATACTTGAAAATGATACCTATACTTGGAGAAAGAGCACAAAGGCATAGTTCCAAGGGGAAAGATGGTCACAGGGGGAGCATGAAATATATATCTTCAACATTACATCAGAGTGATATCCCTTGCTCAAAAGGGGAAAGATTATTCAGAGGAAGATCAAAGGCATTTAGACAGGGGGAGCAACCCCAAGGAGAGTTCAAGCAAGGGGAGCAACCCCAAGGGGAGAATGACCCTTTGCCATTGATGTCAAAGGGGGAGAGATAGTCACATTGATGTGATTGAGATGGTTATTGATGTAGAGCAATGCCTTGTCTACATGTTTCCATCAATGATTGGTGTTGACATCAATGTTGGTATTGCCATCAATGCCAAAGGGGGAGATTGTTGGATCATGTTGTCATTGATGCCAAAGGATTGATGTCAGTGGATTGATGTCAAAGGAACAATGTCTTGTCATAGCATATTGATGTAATATGTATTGTCCTTGATATGGATGGATTGATGTGTTGTCATTGATGGTTTGGTGCATTCATGTATTGATCGTTGGATCATGTGATCATGCATGGAATCAATGACAAAGGGACAATGTCATAGTAATATATTGTCATAGTGATATATTGATGTAAAGATGACTCATTATTGTCTTGATAAGAAGTACAAATGGATGAACTCCAAAGTGGTCCCCTTATGGTGAAATCCCTGACAGGAAGACGCTTTGCGGTTGAGTTATCCTAGAAGTATGGTTAGAGAACCCATGCCTAATTATGGAATAATGAGATGAAGATTAGTGAACTTGTCAGTGAAACTATCCTAGATGGATAGTGTTTGTCAAGCCATTTCCGGTGGTATGTGGAATGCCACATAACTCCTCGAGTTTTGAGAGTTATGGCCTTACGAATTTGGAGGAATCTCATATGTTGGATTGAAGCCCCAAAAGGTCAAAGAAGTCAAAGTTCTTGCAAAGAAGAGATTATTTAAATAATAAAGTAAATGAAGAACTTTTTAATTATGGAAAGTGGAGTGAAGTGACAAAGTCAAAGAGGATTATTTAAATATTAAAGTGAAGTGACAAAATCAAGAGGATTATTTAAATAATAAAGTGAATTGACAAAGTCAAGGAGGATTGTTTAAATAATAAAGTAAATGGAGAACTTTCTAATTATGGAAAGTGGTTATAAGAAGGTTAACCCTAAAATGAGTAAAATGGGTTAAGTGGTCAAGTGGCTATTGGATACATGGACAAGTGGAAAAATTGGGCAAAGTTGGAAATAGGTGACTATGTGGACAAAGTGGCTATGTGGACAAAGTGGCATAGAAGATACTTCTAAGGAAGCTACTTGGAGAGTGCTGAACTTGTACACAGATCATGACCTTTAAGAAAACACTTTTAACCTAGCACCCCAACACTCAAACCCTTTTTCACATACAAGCATGGAAAAAACCTACTAACCTTTTTTATCGATGTTTGGTGAAGATCCTCCGTTGCGCTTTATCCGCTTGCTTGCACTGCTCCTTCCAAAGACAATCCTACAATCTAGACAAAACACTACGCATGCATGCTATTTTTCTACCTAAGGGTTAGAGATTAAGCATAAATCAAATGAAAAATACATTTACATCAGATACATTTAAGGATTCCAGTGCATCAGATACATTTACATGGAAAAATGATTCACTATGGTACACAAATTGCTTATATTTATGTAAGAACTCCCAACTCAAAAAAAAGGTACTATTGGAATTGCACACCTCTCTGGTAGGAGGGCACTTGTTGGTTACTAATTCCCTTCTCAGGTTGTCTAAGTTATTGACCCGGGGTTCATGTCATTCGGGGTTCCAACAAAGCCTCTAAAACTATCGACCTTCCTGGTAAACCAGAAGGAAACACAACACCAAGAAGGGAGATAGCTTTAAATGGGTGACTGTAAGACTCAAGTGTTTACAACCTAGGACAGAGTAGGGGATAAAGGGTTTCTTGATTAAGGCCCTATACCGCGAGTTGTTACTGTAATCTACTTATTCCTTGAAATCACATACATATATTTCACAGTTTAACCACAACAAAGTATAAACAGATTCATAACGATGTATTAACTCATTCATCAAGCTTAACCATTAATTACTGAAAGAAATTAAAGGCATGCAAACATTCAACACATTACGCGAGTATTACCATGGTTCACCCCCTCCTAGGCTATGTCCACAAAGATTTGGCTCTTGGCTCTTTTATTATGGTAGTTCTGTAATTCTGGCACCGTGTGCTTACAATTCTCCACAAAACTGGGTAAGATCTATGTGAGGCAAACTAGATCACACCAGGCTCTACAGCCTATGGTCTAATCCTCATATCTACATTCCCTCATATCTTCTTTGCTCAACAGCTTACAAAATCGGTTCATACAACTAAACTCTAAAAATAACAATGAACAACAACGACCAACCCTATATGATACTTTTGTATCTATATTTATACATTTTGGGCTCTTCATCCATTTACAGAATATTACCAAAACCCTAACCCTTATTACATTAGGTATTTCTCCCATGCGCATGTTGTTCGTCCTCCAGCAGTCGCTTTCCTTTGTGCACGCTTTCTTGCATGCACGTGTGCTGTTCTTTTTCCAGTTGTTACTTCAGTTTTCTGCACGCTTTCTTTCCCATGATCATTCTTCTTTCCACTTCATCCTGGTGCCAATAGGCCCCCAACACTGACATGTGACTCGTCCTGAGTCACCTAATTGCTCTGTGCTTCTTCGATCTCCTTGGTGATCGTCTGGAACTTTTCCTACAACTCTGCTACTTTTGTGAATGCCTGCACGGTTTTCTCCTTGATGGTGTCGACTATCTGAGTTGCCACTTCCTCACTCATCAATCCTGCGCAGTCTAGCTGATTCTGTGATGTTTGTGTTCTGGCTTCTTTTGCCTATGCAAGTACTTCTGCTACCCATTCCTGCAACGGTCCTATTTGAACCTGATGCTCATGTTTCTGTGTTTGCACAGTGATAAGTTCTGCTTGCATCTTCTTCAACTCTTGTGTTTCCTTGACCCGTTCTAGAATTGGTATGGTCTTTTGTCACTGCTTGAGTTCTTGGATCATTGCATTGATCCTCTCCTCCTCCTTGTCCAAGTGTTGGACCTGTGGATCCTCTTCCATCTTTTTCCAAAGTTGCGCTCCTTTATCCAGCAAGTCAGTTGATGTGCTAACCTATTTTTCTATCTCCTACAGTTGCATTGTTACTTCCTGCTTCCTTTGCTCCTTCACTACTGGTGGAGTTGTCAGTCTAATCTGTCCGTGGAGAGTCTCGATCTCCTTTTGATACTGATCAATTGCCTGTGCAATCTGGTCGATCTTTTCTGTGGCTGAGGGTTCATTTCCTTGCGTACTGGTTGGAAGTTTCCCAAAAATTTCTTCCATTCTGCATTCCATCTTGTTTCTGCATTCCTTCTCCTCATGAGTTTCATATTTGGCATGTGTACAAACTGTTTCCAGTGCTTCTCGCTTCTTTGTTGCTTGCTGCAACTCAACTAGGTTTTTATGTGCTAGAGACTGCATCTCATGGTCGATGCTAATCTGTAGTTTGTATAATTCTCTTGATGGCATCCATGTCAAGACCAATTGGATATGATCCAAATCCTTCAGTGGTGTCTGTCCCATAATTTCATCCATTCACAGCATGCTAGGATTTATGTAGACCGTAGAATGTGCGTGTGGCATCGGAAGAATTGGGTCACGTTATTCTACCTCCACCCTTTTTGTGGTCTATGTGACCGATGGCTCTATGCCTCTACTACTACTCGTGATCTGAGCTTCCCCGAGTTTCTTAAGGAGCTGTCCCATTTCGGTCAGTTCCTTCTGCAGTTTATCCCTATGGTGAACTGCATGATCGAAATCCTCTACAAGGCAGTCCTAGACCATTCTGGCAATAATCTCACCATCATCCTCCATGATTGGATATTCTGGTGGTGTTCATTGTGCCTTCATTTTCTTGTGTGTGCCTGCTTCCTGTACTACTGGTCTCTTAGTTCCCCCTGGTTCCTGTGTGATGGGGTTCGATGCCATTTCTTGTGCTCCCTCGGCCTGTTTCTGTTGTCCCTTGGTCGGCTGAGTGGTTCATGTCTTCCCCTTTTGCGTCCCTGGCTGTCTTGAGCCGTCATTTTCCTGTGTCGACTTGGTTTGGCCCGTTCTTCGTCTCTTGGGTACTGGGATTTGTGGAGGTCGTGTTTCCGTCTGCGCAATCTCTCCTTCCGCTATTTGTCCCGGTACTTCTTTGGGCATTGCTTGGATCCTCCATTCATCAGGCCATTCATTGATGATCATGTCGATGTCACCCTTGGTGACGTAGTAGAGCATCTGTAGCCACTGTTTATCCAGGTCCTACCTTGGTTGTATCCACATGGCTTGTCGCCTAGCCCAGAAATTGGCGATGCCCCCGTATCGTGCGATAGCCTCTAGTGTTATTATCCATGCTCGGCTGATGGCTTCCTATATCTCTTGTAGGTAAGCTTAGAATATGACTCCATTCTCCCTCTTATGCTTGGCTAGTGGTGTAGATCTCAAGACGCGATATCTTTCTCCTCCTGGCTGTGGTGTGGTACAGAAGATGGCATGTTCTGGTTCTTGCCATCCCATGAAAGCTACGAGAGTGATCAACCAGGAGTAATGAAATTCCATACCTACGTCTTGTGCGTCTTTGTAGTCTACTTGGAACAAGTTTGACAGGTATGGTGCCCAATTCATGGAGGTGCCTTCTGCGCACTACGCTGCAACAACGATGACTCCTACCGGTACTTCATCTTTGCGACATTTTCTTAGCAATTTGCAGGATAAGATTTTTGTGCCCAATTGTGTAGCGACATGGTTGATCTGTTTGATTATAATGCCTCTTGTTCCCCTTTCGGTGCAATATTTATTCTTCATCTCTTCTGCCAATGTTTTTTCCTTAGACTTATCATCTAGAATCAAAGCAAGATCCATACCCCAGGTGGGTAGTCCTATTATCTGCGCAATAAGTTCAACAGTTATGGGGATGGGTTTGTCTAGCCATACATCCCCTCCATGCTTAACTACTAATATCTTCTTGACACATGCTGATGCATATTGGCCTCTACCAAAGTGTGGTATCTTCAACAATCCTAGAATGCTTGTTCTGTCTAGTCCAGTTTCCCACTGGTGTGGTTGAGTGATGGTTTCTCCAAGTTGGTTCACAACTTTTTTCTGCATAAAGACCCATGGTGCAAGCTTTGGGTATTTGGTTTCATCTACTACGGCATGGTCGGAATACTTGAGCTTCCTGATGTGACCCAATAGCTGCGATTCCACCTGTACCCCCTTTGGTATGTGAGGTAGCACAATTTCTGCAGCCATTTTCTTTTGAGGTGAGCTCGGTATGTGAACTCGGTCCTCCTGCTGTGTTGGCTACCTCGAAGTTCCAACAACTCCTGGTTGTTCCTCTGTCATCTACTCTGGCTAAGACCAGGTAGTTCAAGCGGTCCCCTTGGCTGGTTGACCTAAGCCGGGTGCTTGCATCTCGTCTGGTTTCTCCTCTACTCCCAACTGCTGTGCCACTCCGTTTACTTCCACGGTTGCTTTAGTATGTTCTGGTTGTACTTCTTGGTGGGTTTCTTCTTCCGTGTTCTGTGACTCTTGCACTGTTGTTGCTATGTCCTGTTCCATGGCCTCTGTTTGTGGTTGTGGAATATCCTCTAGTATTGGTATGGACTCTACTGGGATTTCCTTTGCTGACAAGATTTCGTCGATATCGACGATCTCCGGTGGTTGTTCCTCATTTTCTTCAAGTGGTCCCTGTGACCTAGTTTGAACCTTGATTGATCTGGCTGTCTGGCCTGGTTCTGGGAGCTTCGGTGGTTCCATAATGGTGTTTGTCAAATGTTTGTTGAGTTCGAATGGCTTCGGTGAGCTCTGTGGTCTTACTCTGTTCGTTCTGGTTGTTGTTTCTCTTTTTCTATTCTCCTTCCGCGAATAGACTAACTTCTTATGTGCTCGTGTGTTGTATGGGCTCGTCATGAAGCTTGTCGAGGATGCTTCCTCCATCATGTGATTAATGCACCATAAATGTGGGTTCAATGCATCTATGGAAGTTTTGTACTTGCCATTACGCCTACTCTGCGATCTCCAGTTGGCGCGTTTACTATGACATCCCATCCGTCCTTGCCTTACTTTAACTGTGCCTCGTGCTGTCCTATCAACCTGCTTTTTCCAACTTTCCTTTTCCTGCTTGTTTACCTTTTCGATATGGCCATTGTCTTTTCCCTTGCTAGCTTAATGTTTCGTATGTGGCTTGTCCATCATGCTGCGCCCTGTTTTAAGCTGTTTTCTGTGTTGTTGTTTTTTTTTACTGCGCAATGGGTGGTCGACTGTCCTTGTACATCTTCAGCTGGCTCCCATTGATCATTCCTCTGAGGTCTGTGCCTGCTAGATCTCTTAACTATACAATTCCTTTGTTTGTGACATATTTTACCTCGTATGGTCCTAGCCAATGCATTCTCAGCTTTCCTGGGTGCTGCAACGATTTACTATCATAGAGAAATACTAGATCTCCTTCCTTTAACGTCTTCCTCTTGATGTGGTGGTCGTGCCAAGCTTTGTCTCTTGCTTTCTATACTTGTTGATGGAATCCTACCAAGATTCAGTCTTCCTCCATCGACAATAACTGATTCAGTCTTTCCTGTACTGTGCCTCGTTATGTCATTTGTGTGATAGATGCTACACGTAGACTAGGTATTAAAAATTCTAACAACACTACTGCTTCTTGACCATAGACTAGTTTGAATGGTGTGTGGCCTGTCAACTTTTTGCATGTGGTTCTATATGCCCATAACACTGCCGGCACCTCGAGCTCCCAATCATCCTTGTTGACATTACATATCTCTGTCAAGGCATTCTCTAGAATTTTGTTGAAGGCTTCTACCGTGCCATTTGCCTGTGGATGATACAGTGTGATTTTTTGGTGATAAACTTCAAACTCTTCGAGCATCGCTCGGATGGTGCTATTTATGAAGTGCGTTCCTTGGTCTCTCATCCAAAATTCTTCGGCATCCGAATCTAGTAATTACCTATTCAAACAGAAAATGTGCAGCTGTCTTTGCGCTGCAATCTTTTACTAGTGCGGCTTCTGCCCATCTTGTTAAGTATTATGTTGCGGTGATAATATACCTCACCCCTATTCTCTTGGATGGTGGGTGAATAGGTCCCACAAAGTCTATTGCCCATTTGTTGAATGCCTGAAGTGTCACTTGCAGTTGTAGTGGCATCTCATCCCTTTTGTTGGGGTTGCCTACCCTTTGACAGACATTGCATTGCTGACAGTACTCTTTTGAGTCTCTGTGGATCGTTGGCCACCATAATCCTATGCGTGGTACCTTCTGCGCGATATCTTTTCTTGCATAATTCCCTCTTGCTATTCCCTCATGGGCTTCTGCTAAAATTCTTGGTCGTTCATGGTCTAGTACATATCTTCGTAAGATGCTATCTGTGCCCATCTTGTATATGTTGGATCATGTTGTCATTACTGCCAATGGTTTGATTGATTGATGTCAAGTGATTGATTGATGTCAAAGGATTGATTGATTAATGATTTATGTAATATAATATGTATTGTCCTTGATGAGAATGCATAGATGAAG
>SNQJ01S0018480.1:314582-341253 GCA_010110895.2 Picea sitchensis
ATATTCATGTTGCAAGTTAGAAGCTGAAATTGTTGACCTTAGAAAGAAGGTGGAAAAGTCAAACAAATTCTTGAATAGCTCACGAATCTTGGATGAGATCTTGGCAAGTCAAAGACCATCATGTGATAAATTGTTTAGTGTCAACCAACGTGCGAATGAAAAAGCAAGGATAGTGTTCACAACTGGTCCACAATGGTTAATTTCTCCACAAATTAGATTGGATGACCATACAATGCTTGAGTAAGTGCAAATCCTCTGTCTGGGTTGTGGTTGCAGCTCGAGACAATTTTTCCAATAGGTGGAGTAGCTCAGGAGGTGGCAGCGTTATTTGGTCCACATTTGTCTTGGTTATTGACCTCTCTCTGCTTGGATTTACTCTAGAGTGGTGAATTATAAAGGTACTTTATGATGCAACCTAGAAATCCAAGAATCAACTAGACCAAGTTCTATAGATAGAACTTGGACTAGTTACTTAGGAAGACAGGAACTGTTAGCACCGAGTAATTGACTCCAACGACTAGGAGCATAATCTTCCTCATGTCTCGTTTAGCTTGCTTGGTAATGAGGAAGATGTGGACAACTAGAACCGACATAGGGGGCAATCCCCATAATTGATCCAGGGGATTCAACAAAGGTGTTGATCCATGGTGACATTGACAACTGATGTTGGATTAGAGAGCTGGCATATCAGAACAATTTTGAAGAGAAATTCAAGCAACTTGAGTATGAAGGATTCCACATCTGGTCATAATTAATGAAGTGCTTTCTGGATGTAACTGTGTGAGAGGTTTCAAAACATCCGTTAACATTTCAAGTGGACACTTATATTTTGATGTCCCTGATGATGGGTGGAGTGTCCACTTGAAACGTTGGGCATTTTGAAACCTCTCACACAATTAGATCCATAAAAATCTTCATCAATTCAAGCAATTTTTTGGTTAGGCTACGTATCTTGCTCTTGAATTGTAGACTAGGTCCCCTTCCTAACAATTGCATTCTCAACATCAACCAATGTGAGAATGAATCAGTGGGAATACAAGCTATCTACATGGACTGTGAACTGTACAAAATCACATGCTTGTTAGGAAAATCCATCGATGCGAGCACTTTGTGATGGACCCATAATTTGTGGGATAAATGGACGTGATGGTTGAATGGTTTTTCGTGTTGCTTAAATGGGAGGGGATGGGGGTTGTATTTGTGCAAAAATGAGGGTTGGGTGTGAATACTATGGTCTTGGAAAGTCATATAAATAACTGAGAATACAACTTGAAATTGTTGTCGACTTGTTCCTGTTTTCTCTCTAGCTCCATGCACCAATGTTCCTACGTTGATACCTTGCAATTTGCATGTGTGTTGCTTTAATGTTTTTTCTCACACCAATGATTTGTCGTACTTTTGATGGCCCTTCCACAAACTTGCGTCATAACTTCTCTCATCGATGGTACATCTACAATCTAGCTTGATCGGATTGCTTGACGCTTTGGTGCTGCCAAACATTGTCTAGCCCTTGGATCCCTCATGCGAACATTCCCTCATGTTCATTGTCTTGCGTGCTACCCGGGGAATATTTTATGGGCTATATATAGCCCATGGGATAATTTTCCATGCTTTTTCCAAAAAAACATTTGCCAATTTCCATTTTTTCTAAAAGTGATTTGCCCAAATTCTATAGAATAAAATTATTTTACCTTAAAAATAACGAAAATTTTATAGAAACTATATACAATCCTTAGAAATTTGAATATTTTTACAAAAATATCACCAAACATTTTATACTTTGCATATTAAGGACTAGTAATATTTGTTGAGGTTTCTACATTCTAAGATAAATTTCCATCCTTAAAATTATCCTTGGTGCTTCCCATGGCTTTGCATGTTGGATGATAACTGCAAATCTACCGATGGCTTTGTATGTTGGCTGATAACTGCAAATTTTCCGACCTGTCAACTTGTGTTGTTTCCCTGTTTGATTGAAGCAGGCACTGCCCCAGTAATGGATATGGAACTATACCTAATCTATGTTTGGTTATCTACTTCGTGTCGTAATCTGGTACCATGCCTCATTGGCTCGTGCAATGCTTTAAGACTTGACACTAAATTTGACCTGTATTTGTTAAAGTACGAGTTTGCCAATGTTATATAGACACTCGTTATGACATCTTTGCCTAAGACACTCGCATAATAGAATATTGTTATGCATATGTTTAGAGTCTCGGATGCGAGTGTCTTAGGCAAAGATGTCATAAATAATATAATTTATGTTAAGATTATCTTAATAAAAATTATATTTATATGCATAAATATGCAAATTTTTGTTACTTAAAAAAATTAATATAATAAATTGTTTTAAATATTGATATTTATTTTACACACATAAAATAGTTACATAAAATAAATTTCTTTTGTTGATAATCAACAAACATTAACACCAAAATCTTTTAACTTTATAGATATCTCAATGCTTTTACATATATACATGTCCTAAAATATATATATATATATATATATATATATATATATATAAATTGAAAAAAAATGCTTTTATTAATATGCTTAACTTAAAAAATATTGTTAAACACATATATCTTATGCATATATCATATTCAAAGTTCTATACAAAGTTTTATGCAAAGTATTTTCACTGCAAAGACTTTATAATTCTTCTGACATATGTTAAGTTCATGATTGGACATATTACTTATTTACTAATGTAAAATGCGTAGATATGGTCATAATAAAATGTTGTACACAACTGAAGGATTCCTAGAAAACAATCTTGCCAAAAATCAACCACTTATCATGCAAATTACATCGTTGGTCAGTATCTATATCATGGAAGTATTGAAAGTGCGGAGTTGTAAAGTGCGATAGTGCGACACAATGAGTGATATGAATTACTTGCACAAGGGTTCAAATTAGACTAAGTGTTTCCTGTGCGAATGTGCAAAAAATACATCTGTGTAGACGATATGTTTGTGCGAAAGATATATCTATACATGAGATATATATGTTTAATGATATTTTTTAAGTTAAGCATATGCATAGAAGCATTTTATTCATTTTCTATACTTATTTTTTTAATATATGTATATACCTAGGTGCATTGAGATATATAAATAGTTGAAAGACTTTGATGTTAACGATTTCTAGCTATTGACGTTTACAGGTTGTTGGCATGACACTCAATCTTATCACCAAGGTTATCTTACCTTCCCATTTGGTTATATTAAGTTTCACTATTTGTCTATTGTCTTGAGAAGTTTACCCACTATACTTCCCACAATTCTAATGTGTAGATACTTTGCATTGGTTCCCACCCATCGTAACCTCCAAAACACTTTACATTGCTTCCTGAATATTCTAACCTCAATGTTGAACACTTCACTCATTTACATTGGTTGTTACATATGTTAATCTCTGCATTGAATACTTCACTTATTTACTAAGTTTTATTCCACATTGAAAAATTTACCTTTTTCCTTATTTTTTACAAAGCTTTATGCAAAATGTTTTCATTGCAGACACTTTATATTGCTTCCCACATATGTTAGCTTCCAAATTGAACATTTAGCTCATTTACAAATGTAGAGTGCAAAGATATGGTCATAGCAAAACAGTCTGCACAGCTGGGGGAATCTTACAAAATAAAGTTGTCATAAATCAGTCGGCTATCATGCAAATTACATCGCTAATCATAATCTCCGTGACAAAACTATTGGAAGCGTGAAGTTGCAAAGTGCAACAATGCGACATGTTGGTTGATATGAACTATCTGCACAGGGGTTCAAATTAGACCAAGTGTTGGATGTCCTGTAGATATGTTTGTGCGAACGTGCATAAGATATCTCTGTGTGGACGATGTGTTTGTGCTGAAGATATATTTGAGTGGAAGATATACATGCTTAAAACTAATTTTTAAGTTATGCATATGCATAACAACATTTTGTTCACTTTAAGTACTTATTTTTTAATATGTGTACATAAGTAAATGCATTTACATATCTAAAAAGTTAAGACTTTGGTGATAATGTTTCTTGACTTTCCAAATTGTATAAAATTCTTCTGTCAATACATGATACTTCCAAACTTTCTTAGTCAAAATCCTTTTAACTTACCCACTTTTAACATTGCATGGACTTCACACATGTATATATGCGGTGCAACTAGTACGTTACTACTTTTACTTTCAACCCTTGTGTGAACACTTCATGGTTGATGCTCGTGCAGTTGACACTTCCGCACTAGTTATTCTAAAAAGACAAGTAATTTGCATGATAACTGAATTATTTATGACACCTTGATTTGATCTAATTTGCAAAAAAAACAGAAGTTAGTTATCGCTTGTGTGAAGTAAATATGACGCTTTTCTATGGCTTGCTTAATTGTTTCTGCTTCTGCGTCACCATATTCTGTAAGTAACTTGTGGAAATGACATTTTAGTAAATGTGCCAGATGCAATTTCTCTTAAAGAAATTGCACCTTGGTATCTCTGCTACTATCGTATCTCCGCATTCAGCACGACCATAACTTATTGTCTAAGATTTACTTGACATTGAAGACTTTACCTTTTTCCCTTATTTTTAGAAAGATTTATGATAAATGTTCCGAGTGGTTCTTACTTTATTCATATCATTGGCTTCTTTGTAGAAATAATAATGTTATTCTACTTTATTATATGGATTATTTGTTTACTAAGACTATTCATTGCATATGCACTGTGCAAAATTTTGTATCTAACATTTACAGAGTTGTTGCGATTAGATGAAGCTATTAGGACATGGACTAGCTCTTGCTATGCAACATCCCCAATGCATTTCTTGTATAAAATTCTTTTGCCAATGTACTATTCTTCCAATATTTCTTGGTGGAAAGTGTTTTTACTTAACCATTTTTCACATTGCAATATCCCCGTACGCCTCACACCTATATCTTCTGCATGTTCGCACCCCATACATGTATATCATTGGCACAATCAGGACTTAAGTACTTTTATTTTCAGCCCTTGCGCACATAATTCATGGCTGGTTCTGGCACAATTGCCACTTCCACAATTTGAAATTTCCGACAATTGTGCATCATCATTCTAACAAGCTATGTAATTTTCATGGTAACTAAGTCATTTATGACACCTTTATTTTCCATGATTTGCAAAAAAATGGAATTTATTTACCACTCAAGTGCGAAGTAAATCTAGTGCATTTCTATGAATTGTTTAGTGGTCTCTAGTTATGGCTCCCCGTATTATGCAAGTAACATACATGTGGAAATGATCTTTTAGTAAAAGCGACACAACCATGCCTATCACAATTCTCGTTGTCTGTAAACCGAATATTTTTACAACACAGATTCTGACAAGCGAGGTAATTTGCACTATAACTAAAGCATTTACGATAGCACAATTTGATTTGATTTACCAAGAAAGAACATCAATTAGGTAATAGGACTCATGCAAAGTAAATGTACCACTTTTCTATGAACTAGATAATCGTTCCTATTAATGATTACACGTGTTTCAAACATAGTTCATTTCTACGGAAATGCCTTTCCGATAAATAGGTGCCATGCATCTCTCTTTAAAGTAATTAGACCTTGCTAATATACTATTCACCAGGTTCATCTATACCAAATTTCATTAATAAAGCAACACTATGTAAAATATAGGAAGGAGAGAACCTTTTGCGGTGATACTGTCAATTCACTAGCCAAGGAAGACAAGGATTTCTACTAGTCTACTTCGTACCAGTGGTTCTTGAACAAGTCACTAGAAGAAAAGCAAAACAAAATAATATAGATGACAAGCTTGGTCAATGATGGTTGTGTTCCTGAAGTCTTCGACTTCAAAGAACTTGTAACCTGGTGTGCTCGAAGGTTTGAATCAAGGAAAAGGATGATTAAAGTAACAACAAAAAGAAAGAATCCAATGCTTCTTACTTTGAAAATGTTCAATAAATGCTCTATCCTACATATACAAATAAAACACTTCAGTTTGCTGATGTAGATGCCTTCCTATCTTCTCGGGTAGGTGGATCCAATGTATCGAGAGATTTTTTTCTACCTTCTACAAACATGTCGACCGAACTTTCAACAATCAATATAACCTTGCTACAAGGACCATATTGGGACTTTTCATGGTTGTTCATCCATGTCTCTAGCCACGAGTCGACTTCACACATACCCATGTCAGCTTTATATGCACTGTACTTTTCATTTCACAAGGATGGCATGTTTGATTGGGAACAAGTCATATCGAATGAACTTTTTTTTTCCAGTTAAGCAACTACTTTAGCACTAAAAGGTTTTTCATGGATGCATATTTGGTATTCGCAATTGTCTTTTGCAATTTTTTGATAGTCTCTCTATCAAGGTGATTGTTAATATACACAACGAACTAGTTTAGTTTTGGGACCCGATGCTATGCAAACATAAAGCACCATTCATTTTTTGCATTGTTCAAGATAAGTTTGTTAGAGAGTTCAGACACATCTTGGTTGGGGCAGAGCCCAAGAGAATAACCCATGAAGTTGAAGAGTTTCTCAAGGGAAAGGGCATTTTCATTCAAGATCAAAACCATACTTACATCCACTTGTATGGTTGTCAAGAAAACCTGCTTCTACTCCCTATATTTGTCTATTTTTTTTCGAAGTTTACCACTAACATAAATCCTGGTGTATTCTATTTGATAGAAAGAGAAAAAAAAATTAATTACATTGCCTCTTCGAGTTGGGGACACAATGGTTATGAATCTAGCACATTTGAAACAAATTTCAGAGACACTTAATATATTTAATCTAAAAGAAACACAACTTCTAGGGGGTTTTGATCCCGAGGGTGCGTTTTCTTGACATTTAGCATCGATAAGGTACAATAACCTTTTTACAATATTTGTTGAAGAAATCAGTAAGAATCCGTCAAAAAAGGACAACAATGCATGCAACGATCACTTGTTGAAAAAAATAAGTTGAAATACCAAAATCCAAGGTAAACCAAGAGAAAGGGGGAAAATCATGACTAATGTCAAGTCTTCTTCCAACCGTCAATTACCTAAAAGCTCCTCCTCTAAATAAAGAATAGAACAACACCAATTACACAAAGAAGATAGTAATGACAAGTCTGCTAGAGATGATGGTGGAGATTGACCACGTCATACAAATCTTGAATGGGCACATATAGTTTCGTAGAAAAAATGAAATGAAGCCCAAAGAGAGATAACTTGCAAGCTACAGAAAGTCCAGGAGATCTTGAAGATATGGAAATTGAGAGCACAAAGCTATCGAACTAGGTATTCTGAAGAATTTGATCCATATTTATAAATGGAACGAAATGGAATAAAGATGTATAGCAAAGAAATACATAGAGATACAATAAAACTTGACTTATATTAATAAAGAGAATATACTGAAACTGTAAAAATGTAGACTGAAACAAAATTGCTCGAATGGTGGCAGCTTATCTTTGAGAAGGAATGTGACAACTATGCTCATTCGCAAGAACATTGTTACAATGAGGCTCCAAAGGCATTTTTAACGTAAAGTATAAATGAAAAAACCCTAAGCATCCAAAAACGTAACCCTAGGAGATGAAGCACCAAAATTCATGTGGGCCCCAATGGGGTAAGTTGGTACATCATCTTCTCGAGTCATAAATTTTTCATACTATCTCTGTTTTAGGCACACCATAGCTCGTTGGAAAGATCTATATGAGGACTACACATGTTTCCATCACACTTTGGCTAAATTCTAGTGCGATAGTTCCATGCCCAAAAAACGTTGTTTAGGGCCTCAAAATGGCCCCAGAAGTTTAGGATCTGAAAAACTAGAAAAAAAACTGCTAAAATGAAAATTGTTCTTTTAGCCAGTGGAATAGATGGGTGGCCAGTCATATCCACCTAGATCAGATTTGCTGAAAGCCAAAAAATTACATAGGACCTCATAACAGAGGAACCCATGTTCTTTGACAACAAGTCCTTAACACTACACAATACTCAATACGAGAGGCACAAAAAGAATCTCCAGATAGACAGGGTCAGTGTCAAACACAAAAAGGTGGTTCATAAATTAAGGTCAGTGGTAGATGTATCAGGAGTTTCATCATCTGAACTCATGCAACTACATTGATCCACAAGAGATGCTCTTGCAGATTCAATTTCAAAACAAGAGTTGCAAACCATTAAATCAAAAAGAAGAATAAGTGAACATGAGGAGGCACTAAGACCCAAACCACTGTTTGCACAAACATTGTCCATACTTGTAGTAGAACAGGCTCCTCCAAGTACTATGGGAACCTCAAGGCCAATCAGGAAGGCCCTTCAATTGTTGAATGGAGTTAGACTCTATGTTGTTGATAACATTAATGTAAGACTTCATATAATCATATAGGCATGGGAACTCAACACCGGTCTACGTGATCTTTCACAAAGGATTTCAAGTTTTACTAGAGATTTGCAAAGAGACTTGCAACATGATGAATCCTACTGCAAAATTGAGCTAAACACTTTTGTTCCACATGTGACTCATATTAGTGACCATCAAAGAAATCAACAGGGATTACCCAATAACAATATAATAAAGAAAATAAAGGTAGGTTGTAAATGACGAGTAAAAATGGTGCAAGATGCAATTGTTGCTTGCGAAAAAAACGATGAAATAAGAGGCAATTCTATTTTAAAATCATTTGATGTTGTTAAGAAATGTAGACTCCAAAATTTTTCAGAAATTCAACGATGATCACTAAAGAGGAGCTTGATAGTCACTTGGCCGCAATGAAGAATTTATTAGCTAATGACTTCAACAACCTTGTGGAGTTTCCTAAAGAAGAACTAAAACAATGGCTTGTTACATTTGTTGATGACAATGAAGAGCACTTATCAACCATTGAACAACTGCAAATGGAATGCACATAAATAGAGGAACACATTTTCATGCTTCAAGTTAAGAAAGAAATCACCATCCCACCAATCAAGAATCATATTGACAACCGGGTGAAGAACACCTTGAAACGTATTATTAACACATAATAGCCACCACAGACAGTTTCTTCAACAAAATCCCAAACCAAAAAATGTTATGAAGTCAGACACACAACAACAAAGGATAAACCAGATGAACAAAATATTTTCTTCTTGGTAGGTATTTTATTGTCTTTATCTTCTTTTCCTATCCTTTTCTTTTGGTGACTTGGTAATTGGTCACAATTGTTTGGGTTTTATATCTTATGCAGAATTAACACTACTTTCTAACTATATTTATCTCTTTCTTCCAGGTCTTTCTTCTATTTACAAGTCCACGGGAGCCCCAATCCCAGTCCATTTGGACAAACACATTTACTTTCTACATACATTATTGAAAATGAAATTGTATATTTTTTCAACTTGCCAAAGATCTCTTTTGCATAGATGGCTAGTGACTTTCCAGACTTCGAGTTTAAAATTGATTTTTCAAATTTGCTTTCACTCTTTATGATTTTTCAATGAAACATCATGTTAATTTCTGTGCATATGTTCTACTTTACTTCCATTCCGGGAAATGCTATATTGACTTTTATACTTTTTTCATAAGCATCATGTATAAGACAACTACATATTTTGACTTTTATGATATCATTTTAAAATTTTATAGCATATTGTGAATACTCAGTAGAATACAACCTTGTAGTTTCTCACATCTTGTTTTATTTGTGAATGTTTACATAACAAACCAACTACATTGTCATGTTTCGTTTCAATTGTCTTTTGTGACAATTTATATTGCTCTATTTAAATCACATAAAAATTGCAAAAACATTTGCCCTGCTCCATTGAACATTGTCCAATGCACCAACACTTTCCTGCACAATGTTTTTTTCTATTTGTGTTATTTAAAAAATATTTTTTCCTATTAAGATGGAACATCAGCAATTCTTTTTCTTTTGCACTGTATTTGATCTGTTCAGTTCTATGTACATTGTCTTTTCCAAGATTTTGTTGAAAAGCCGCTTTTCCTATTAAACTGGAAGTTTGAAAAATCTGCTGCTTTTGGAGTGTGTTTCGTGTCTTTTGTCATATGCACATTTTCTTTTCTGAACTTTAGAAAAAAAAATAGTCATACTAATAACAATTTCTTGATGTGCTACTGACAATTTCAAGGGTCTGCACAAGCAACATATTTTGTGCAGGGAACTCGATCACATCTACTTTCTGCATATCCTAAGCTATGCACAACTTGCATTATCTCCTGCACATCCTATATTCCATGCACTTCACATTCCTCCCGACACATGATGGGCTTGATGCACTCTACATTGCCTCTTCACATCTTCATCTCCGCAATCTGTTTACAAAGTTTTATGATATATGTTTTTACATAGTTGGACACTAAATGCCATGTCTTGTGCATAAAACTACATATGATTTTCTTATCACACATGCACATCCTATCCTCCACACACTTTAAATAGCTTTGAGCGAATGCTCACATTGACACACTTTACATTGCTTTTGACACATCCTAGCCTCAACATGTTGTTGTCTACTAAGTTTTATGCTACGTGTTTCTAATTTTGTTTTACATAGTCAGATGCTAAATCTGATATTCTGTGCAAAGATCTTTATGTCCTTTGCTTCTCACACATGCCAGCCTCCACACACTTTATATATCTTTGAGAAAATGCTGGAATCGACATAGTTTACATTACTTCTGTCACATCCTGGCCTTCACATACTGCTTTTTACTAAGTTTATGCTGCATGTTTTTTTTCTTTTTCTTTGCATAGTAAACGCTAAATCTGATATTCTGTGCAAAGAACATTGACAATGGCAGAGCATGCTACCATCACCTACCAGGAAGAACAATCCCATTCACACACAATGTCGATCAATATTAATATCATCACATAGAGTAATATCACTCTCTTCTTAATATAAGCGGCATAATTCTTGATTTGAGAGTAAGATGGATATACATACACCTCTCTTTATTATGTACATTATATTCATTTTTAATTGAAACTATTTTGACTTTCTGATTCTTTCACGTTAAATAGTAAATTTCAATATAGTTTACACAGGTTTTTAACTTGTTTGTTAAACTGCAAATTTTCCTATATAAGATCATTGAACATAATTTTTTTTATTGTGTTGAAGAAATTGACATGTTTACATTGCTTCCGACACATCCTGGCTTCCACATACTGCTTTTTAATAAGTTTTATGTTGGGTGTCTTTTTTTTTATATACATAGTCCAATGCTAAATCTAATATTCTGAATGGAGAACTTTAGGTCCTTGGCTTCTCACATATGCTAGCCTTCGCACACTTTTCATTGACTTTTATGTGCGAAGCTTCCACAATTTCATCGCTTTCCTTTAAATACACACATATTTACTTCCACATAGTAGAAAGAGTCAAACTGAAGATTTACTTATTCTGTTATTTCTCTTCCAACCTCTTGTTCCCCTTGTACAACTATAACATCTTGAAATAAAGATGCCATAATCTTTATATTATTATTCAAATGCACACTAAATGACTAAATCTTTATATTATTGTTCAAATGCATACTTAATGACTAAAGTAGAAATCAATTTCAAATACAAAAGATCAACTCAATTAACTATTTCCAAGATTAAACTCGATAAGGTATATTTCAAACTTGTTCCAACTTTTGTATTTCTCGCTGCCTATCCTAATTTCCAAACACTTTACATTGCTTCTCACATATGCTAACCTCACCATTGAACACTTCACTTATTTATATTGCTTCTTGCATATGCTAACCCCCATTCAAGATTTCACTTACTTAGTTACGAATTTTTGATCCATATTGAACATTTACTATTTAATTGCAAAGTTTTGTTTGACAAAATTTTTTTAGTAAGCTTTAGTTTACATTGAACAACTTACCATCTTGCATATTTTACAAAATTTTATCCTAAATGTTTTTAGTCCAAACACTTATGTGCAAATCTTCCACAATTTCAACGCTCTCCTTTATATCCACACATATTTACTTCCAGACAATAGAGAGAGTCAAACTAAATATTTAGTTATTCTATCATTTCACTTATTTGCTTCCTGCATATGCTAACCTCCCCATTGAACATTTAAAACTTTGCATTTTTTTTTTACAAACTCTTATGCTAAATGTTTTTGCTTCAACAATACGAAATGCTTTCACTAGTTTTTTCTTTATTCTTATCATTCTCCTCTTGCATAAACAATAATGATATTCTTCTTTATTTTGTCTATTCTTTAATTATTGAATTTTGACAAAAAATTATTTATTGCCCATGCATTTAATTATATTAAGTTTCATTGTTGAGAATATATTTCCCAACTAACTTGGCAGGGATTGTGCTACCATGCAACCCTTGTTTATATATTGAAAAGGTAAAATTTTCAAGAAAATAATACTATTTTGTAAATAATAGAGAACCTATTGAAACAAAAATAAGTTTTAATTTCTTTAAAACAATTCCATCTATCATTTTTTTTATTTTGAACATAAATTTTTCATTTTCATTTTGAACATAAATTATCAATTATGTAATTTAATCTTTTTTATTTATATATTGAAAAGAGCAGTTTTCAAGAAAATAATACTATTTAGTAAAGTTTTCAAGAAAATAATACTATTTAGTAAATAATAGAGAACATATATTATTTTTTTGTAAGTAAGTATCATTTATATTAATATATACAAAATTTACAGTAGAGATGGAACTGTTTCACAACCCAGAGAGACCATGACAATCTCTTGGCTTCAAAAAGCCAAAAATATATTGTTGCCCGAGTGGGGAAACCAGGTCTGATAAAGTAATATATGTCCAAAAGGAAGATGATAATGAGTGCCATAGAGTCTGCCATTACTGTTGTATGTCCTAAAACCATAAAAATATAGATATAAAATAGGAAAACAGAGACTAAAAAGCTCGCTACTACTAGTCATGAGGAACTTAGGATGATGATGGATCTATGCCCTCTCTGCACGCAACTGAAACAGAAGAATCAACACCAGCTAGACCCCTAATAAGAGGATGGAAGATACCACCATGTCGACACGCTATCCATGTCACCACCTCTGGAAAATAAGCATTTTTTGTTTTCAACAGTTCCATTCGGCTTTTGAGTTGGCAGAAGTCCTCTCTTTTGATAACATGCTGAGGGCCACCACAGTTTTAGTGTGCTAGTACAATTCCAATGTATGATAGAATTTCAAATTCTTGGTCTTGGTGCAACCAAGATCAAGAATCAATCCTCCAACCTGTTATTCTACCTCCATGTCATCCTTAAATTCCCTAATCAAACGAACCTTATCCTCCAAGGATGGCATTGAGGCCTTGTCCTGATCTAGTACAAAGCTCTCGTAAAAATCAACAACGACCTTTGCTTACTTAGCCACCCGAGACAACCCAACAACATAGAGGCAAGGATTATGACCACGGGGCACCATGTCCAAATGGTCGCAGACTACAAGAAAATAAAATGAGCTACCAGAGAAATAACTGCAGAACCAAACATACCCAAGACAAACAACATTAAGATTCTAGCAACAACGATTTATCTTTTCTAGGGTTGGAAGGCCATCTTCTATCAATCATACCTTGCTCTCATTGTCCCAACTCGCCATAACTGGTAGCATCATACAGAAATGCGGGTGAATTCGAAGGCTCGTCTATAGATCAAACATTGCCATGATCAAGACAATTACCAGTTCTCTACTAAAGTATTGGTTTGACATCGTCTTCCGTGGGAGTTAGACTGGCTGCTGCGCCCAACCTCCCATCATTTCCTTAACATCAATACTCCTGGTCTGGAAAGCATAGGAGGATAAAGTCTCTAGCTACTTCGTAGAGGGTCGATTGACAGGCATGTGGATAGGTGTGATGACATGCAATGTGAGTTGGGCTTCCGGGGGTCTCGTGCCAAGCCCCAAGGCAACCACACCAACCACATTCACTGGATGACAAGCAGACACCCCATCCAGGGGAATAGAGAACATATTAAAACAAATTTTATTTTAAATAATTTTTATTTTCTTTAAAACAAAATATATAACTTAGAATAGCAGGAGTATCTGAAACTGCTGAATCAATCAAGAAAAATGACTATTATTTCTTGGAGCAAAGTAGGACATCATGCTATAGAATGAATGGAGATTTGATTGATAATATCAAAGTAAACCTAACCTCATAATTGACACCTACACACATAGTATATACATCTCAACTACTTTAATGCAAAAAACCACTCGTTGTTTAGTCATATTATGTTTGACTATTCATTATATATTTTCATACTTTCATGGCAGGGACTGAGTTATCATGCAACACTTGTTTAATTTATGCCCACAAAGGAGGTAGTTGAATTTTTGTATAAGTTAATATTTTTGAATTAATTTTACCTTCCAACTATTAATTTCCACTTATGAATTGGTTTCATTTTTGAGAGCATAATCAAATTGTTTTGGTGGTTCACGGTGAGATATTCAACCCTCGGAGCAAGTCTTGGAGCCTGATTTTTCCCGTGCCATGCGATCCAGATAGGTATAGCCTGACCAATTTCATCTGTGTGGTAGTGGAAGGCCACCTGTATGTGATCGAGGGCTCCTTGGACCCTCTTTGATAGTTCTCTTTGGATTTCATTTGCATTTCAAGATGCAAATAGTTCCATTTTTCAAAAGATATTGCAATGTGCAATGTAATGTTTTTTATGTGCAAAGACGTTGCTTTGACGGTTTGTCTGCATCTCGCATAGTTGTTTCTTTTTTTCTTTGTTCAAGTTTTTTCCTGGCACAATGAATATTCGGTCTGTTTTCAATTCTTGTGCGGATAATTGATACCAATTATGTGGCATCTCTTCATTGGGGTGCGTTTGCACATTAACGCTTGCAACAGTTACGGGCAATGAATTTTTCCCATGTTCTCCAGAGGATTTTGCAATGAACATATGCGGGAACTCGATGCAGTTATGTGTTCTGCATTTTCATTTACAATTTAAAATGTAGATAGTTTCATTTTTTGAGAGATACGTCCTGATGTCAGGAATTTAATGCAATTATTGCAAGAAATAGGGTCTTAGTTCATATTAATATCATTGCAATGCATGTATATCTTTATTGTTGAGGCAAAGCAAAAAATGATAGATCGTTGCATTCCACAATTCAATGGAAGAGTAACATAAATGGGAGGGAAACATGGACTATGTAAAACAAATATTTTGCAAAAGTATATGAAAAATTCATTGAATCTAAAAAGAACATCCTTGTGCAACAGATGTTCAATATTGCAATGCGCAATGCGTTGTTGCTTGTGTGCGGAAACTTTTTCTTTAACGATTTGTCCGCATCCCGCATAGCTATGTCTTTCGTGCTTTGTACAATTTTTTTTCCTAGAACAATGGACATCTAGTCTGTTTTCAATTCCCGTGCAGAGAATTGTTACCAAATCTCTTGCATGTTTGCATTGCAGTTCTTTTGCATGTCGACACTTGCAATAGTTTTGGACCATGGATTTTTTCCATGTTGTTTGGAGGCTTTTGCTATGAACATATGTGGGTACTTAGTGTAGTTATGTCTTTCTCACGTTCACTCTACGCAAATACATATTGCAACTGCAACCATGGGTTCTGTGCACGTTTTTTCCTAGCACAATGAACATTTGTTTTAGTTTCAACTATTGTACGGAAAACTGATACCGATTTTCGTGGATCCCTGTATTGTGGTGCTTTCGTGTGTCAACATTTGCAATAGTTTTTCAATATGGGTTGTGGCAAGGCATATGGTTTGTGAGGTTGCGGGAAGGATTTTTCTATGGACATATGTTCACAACCGGTTCATTTATGTATTGTGAAGTTGTGTACTTTCCATAGGCATATGGCTACTGCAGGCAACACTTGTGTATTTTAAATGCTTGTGCGGAGAATTTATGTCAGTTGTCATTGTGCAGTTCCATACCTCTGTGGTTCCACAGAAGATTTTGTTACGCCCATGGTTTTCAAGTGCATATGTGTATTGGTTGTGTGTGTTGGCATTGGGGGAAGGTACGTGGTGGGCATAAAAAAGACTTGCTCTATTTTCAATCACTGTGTAGAGGAAAGACATGCTCATGAGTTTCTATGCTTGGACGGGTACGCATTTGCAATAGTTTCGCACTTTGTTGTGACAAGCTAGGTGATTTGGAGGAAGGCAGAGTCACTTTTGGGGCATTGATTTTTCTCAAATTTACAAGGAAAGGGAAATGATTTAGGACTATTGCAAAGTAAATGCGCTTGGTCTTAAAGCAACGTCGAGTCTTTAATTTATTTATTGATATCATTGCGGTGCCTATATATCTTTTTTATCGAGGCAAAGCAAGAAATTATATATTGATCCATTACACAATTCAATGGAAGAGTAACACAAATGGAAGGGGGATGTGGAATGCATGAAGCAAAGGTTTTGCAAGAGTGTATGAAAATTTTCATCCAATCTAAAAAGAGGGTTCATGTGCAACAAATGTTCAATATTGTGATATTCAATGCATTGTTTCTTATGTGTGGAGAGTTTTTCTTTGACGATTTGTCTGCATCCCACATAGTTGTGTCTTTCGTGCTTTGTGCAATTTTTTTTTGCCTGACACAGTGAACATTTGGTCTATTTTCAATTCCTATGCAAATAATTGCTAGAAATTCTCTAGCATACTTGCATTGTGGTGCTTTTGCATGTTGGCACTTGCAGTTCCACATCTTGGTGCTTTTGCAAAGTATTTTTCTACCGACATTTTTTCTGAGTGCCCATACCCATTGGTTGTGTGCATTAGGATTGGGCACAGGTACGTGGTGGGAATAAGAAAGACTTGTTTTATTTCCATCGTTGTGTGGATGAAAGACACGCTCGCAAGCTACTATGCTTCTACGGGTTCGCATTTATGTCAGTTGTCGTTGTGCAGTTCCGCACCTTCATGGTTTTGTACAAGCTTTTGCTATGGCTTTGTTTTCCGAGTGCACATACATATTGGTTGTGTGCGTTGCCATTGGGGGAAGATACGTGGTGGGCATAGAAAAAACTTGCTTTATTTTTTACTGTTGTGTAGATGAAAGACATGCTCGCGAGTTGCTATGCTTCCACCGGTCTGCATTTGCAATAGTTTTGCACTTTGTTGTGACAAGCTAGGTAATTTAGAGGAAGGCACATACACTTTTGGGGCATTTATTTTTCTCGGATTTAGAAGGAAAGGGCAGTGATTTAGGACTGGTGCAAAGTAAATGCAATTGGTCTTAAAGCAACATCAAGTCTCTAATTTATTTATTGATAACAATGCAGTGCTTATATATCTTTGTTGTCGAGACAAAGCAATAAATGATATAATGATCCATTTCACAATTCAATGGAAGAGTAACAAAAATGGAAGGGGGACGTGAAATGCATGGAACAAAGAATTTGCAAGAGTATATAAAAAGTTTCATCCAATCTAAAAAGGGGGTTCTTGTGCAACATATGTTCAATATTACGATTTGCAATGCATTGCTGCTTATGTATGGAGACTTTTTCTTTGACAATTTGTCCGCATCTGGCATATCTATGTCTTTCATGCTTTGTAAAATTCTTTTTTCCTGGCACAATGAACATTTGGTCTATTTTCAATTTCTGTGCAGTGAATTGATAACAATTCTCTAGCATGCTTGCATTCAAGTGCTTTTGCTACCGACATGTTTTTCAGAGTGCACATACATGTTAGTTGTGTGTGTTACCATTGGGTGTAGGTACATGGTAGGCATAATAAATACTTGTCATATTTTCCAGTGTTGTGCGGAAGAAAGACATGCTCGCAAGGTGTTATGCTTCCGCAGGTCCACATTTATGTTAGTTGTTTTCTTGTAGTTCCACACCTCCTTGGTTCAACAAAATATTTTTCTATGCATATGTTTTCTGAGTGCGCATACGCATTGGTCATAGGTACATGGAGGGAATATAAAATACTTGCTCTATTTTTTACCATTGTGTGGAGGAAAGACATGTTGGCCAGTTGCTATGCTTCCACATTGAACACTATTATGAAATATCCCAAATCCGACGGATCTAGATATCTATTGTTGAACTAGTGTTCTGACTCTCAGATCTGATACTCTGGGGGTTTATCGATGCATTTTAATTAATTGTTTAATATGCTTGGTGATTTTTGCATGTGTGTGTCATACAAATAAGGTTTGGACATATATATATGAAGCATGCGAAGTAATGAACCAACACAATCTCAGCAACATGTATTATATGGAAAAAGCAGAAAATACAACCGAAATGTGGAAAGTAGAGAAACAATCATCAGTTAGATCTCATGGATCGTCACTGAAATACAATGCGGCTAATACAAAATACCCATGAACATAACATATGGATAGATCTGCACAAGCACAGATAGATCACCAAAATGCAGTTTCATAAACTCACGACAATTGTTGCAAATGCTGGATAACTCGCCCTGGTGGATATACTCAACAAATCCGCTTGGAAATTGTCCCAAATTGAGTGCCCTGGTCCCTAGGGACCTCCTGATAACTGTCGAACTCAAGATATGACCCTTGAAGCTCCGGATTACATCCCTTGGGGAGGTTGCACATCTCCTAGGCTCTATGAGTGCGCCCTAGTGATTCCATTGATAAATCCAATGATAACTATCTTGAAATGTGCACCTTGGCTTCCTATGTAATGGGTCAGAAGTGTTTCCTCTGATCTAATTGGAAAACCTCCTAGAATCCCAAACACCCCTCCTCAAGAGTTGCGCACTTCCTGGTTGTTTGATGTGCTTGGTAGCTTCCACCACCAGAATATGATGATTGATGGCTCAAAAGAAGCGCCCTAGATGATTCTCAACTGGGTCAGAAGGAATTGGTGATATAATCCCTGGTCTCGTGCAACTACACAAACCCTCTCTAACCCTTGTGCCCTCACTGGCTGCACTGCGCAATCTCTGCAATAGATCTGAATACTTCTGAACTGGCACGATGAAATACCTAGATGGAATATCTGATAGGCTAGGGTGTGTCTTCCAACATTGAAACCAATCTATGTGGTGGTTTCCTCCAGAATTCCACAAAACATCAAAGAGGTCTATTTTCTCCTCTAGAAACTATTCTCAACATCAAATCATAACATAATCAGGAATTAGGTTGAATTCCTCCTTTTATACCTTTCCCAATCTAGTTCTCCGTTGACATCGTTTATGCTAGGTGCTTTTCCTCCTAAGGTTAGTGATTAATTAATTAAGTCTCCCCCTCAACACCTTTTTCTTCTATTTCTCTGTTGACCTTGGCTTAAGTGACTTTTCCTATGCTTTTTGTCTTAATTCTTCATTTAGCCACTTATTCACTCTTATTTCTCCTCTTGTTCCCTGTTTGTGCCTGACTGTAGTCTACTAGAACAAATAGACTACTAAGTCACTCCCTGCTAGCCTACTCTTGGGAAAGGGACATCACAGTCCTCCCTTCCCGAGATTGCTTTTCCTGAAGCAACATCAATCTTGGGTGCTGCAATATATGCTCTCCCTCCCATGTGACATCCTCCATTGGAAGTCCCCTCCATCTAACCAAGCACTCCCCGATGACCCTATTCCTCAATCTAGGCTCTCTCTACTCGAGCACCTCCTCCGACACTAGTTCCAACTGACACTCCTCATCCAAGGGTGGCAACTCCTATGAAATGCTAACCTGTTGTCCCACTTCCTTTTTAAGGAAAGAAACATGAAATACATTGTGAATCTTGCTACCCTCCGATACCTCTAGCTCATATGCCACCTCACCTACCTTCTTAATCACTTTGTACAACCCATAGAAACTAGGATTCAACTTCTCTTCCCCACTCCTTTTCAAGGAGGAATGTCTGTATGGATGTAAACACATAAAAACTAAGTCCCCTACCTTGAAACTGTGCTATATCCTCTTCCTGTCTGCATAGATATTATGCTAGTTCTAAGCTGCCTGCAAGTTCTCCTTTACTTCCCATAGAATCCTCTGACTCTCCTCAACCCATTCTTTGAACCCTGGGACCCTGCTATCCCCAAACATAGTCTCCATAAAAGAGGGTGCATCATATCCATACAATGCTCTAAATGGTGACATCCTGATAGACATATGGTAAGTTGTGTTGTAACAATACTCATCCATGTGCAACCATCTCACCCTTGTGTACTGCTTCCCCCCCACATAGATTCTTAGATACCCCTCCACCCATTTGTTGACAATCTCTGTCTTTCCATCTGTCTGAGGGTGGTAGTTGGTACTCATGGCTAGCTCTGTGCCCACCAACTGAAAAATCTCCTACCAAAAGGCGTCAATGAAGCGCTCATCTCTATCATTGACTATCTGCCTCGGTAAACCGTGAACTGGAAAACCTCTCCGAAGAATATCTCCACTACCTGTATGGCCTTGTAGTCTGTGGGGATGGAAAAGAAGTGTGAAAATTTGGTCAGCCTATCGACCACTACAAATATATAGTCCCTTCATTGCACTCGAGGAAGACCTGTAATGAAGTCCATAGAAATGCTCTCCCATTTCTGATCTGGAATGGGTAGAGGCTGAAGTAACCTCACGCGGTGTGTCTTCTCAGACTTATTCTACTGAAAAGTCATGCACTCTCGGATGTGTTTCAATACATAATCTTTGAGACCCTTCCACGAGAATCTCTCCCTGACATGCCTGGAAGTCTTGAAGTACCCCTGATGCCCAGCTGCAGACGAATCATGACACACCTTCAGAATCTTACCTTTCAAGGTAGATTCTGGAACCAATTAGATCCATTCCTTGTAGAAAATAACATTGTCTAGCACTCGGTATCTATCATCAACTACCTGTCTATCCAATACCTCACACACAAATTGTTTTTTGGAGTACTCCACCAAAAAATGTGCCTTCCAGTCCGTGCAAATATCCATCATTGAACACTCTACTGGCCTCTTGGACAAAGCATCTGCTACGATGTTCCTATGTCCTTTAACATACTCAATGTCAAAGTAAAAGGCTTGGATCTTCGAAACCCAATTTTGTTGTTTCTCAATGAGGTCTTTCTGATCCAGGAAATACTTGAGACTGTTGTGATCAATCTTCACTACAAAAATGCTACCCACCAGATATTGCCTGAATTTTGTTAAGGCATGCATGATTTCCAGCATTTCCTTGTCATAAATCGAGTAGAGTATCTCTTACTCATTGAGATTCCTACTCTTGAACATAATGGGATGGCCTCCCTACATCAAAACTGCTCCAATCCCCACCCCTGATGCGTCGCACTCTAAGAAAAATGACCAAGAGAAATATGGAAGGGCTAGAATAGGGCATGTGTTCATAACCTCCTTCATTTTCTCAAATGTTTGTTGTGACTCATCTGTCCAATGAAAATAAAAATTCTTGGTTATATCTGTGAGCGGTGCTCCCAACTGTGAAAATCCTCTAACAAACCACCTGCAGTAATTGCATAACCCAAAGAATCTCTTCATCTCCGTGAGGTTCTTGGGTGTTGGCCAATCCAGAATGGCCCTGATATTCTCCTGATGAAACTGTACTCCTTGCTCACTGATGACATGCGCCAAGTAAAATAGTTCCCTCATCCCAAACTCACATTTGGACTCCTTGGCATATAATGACTGTGTCTGCATAATGCCTAAGACCTCCAAATGTGCTAGATGCTCATCCCACGTCCTACTATAAATCAATATGTCATCGAAGAATACCAAAAAGGCACTTCCTCAACTGCCCACTGAAGATGTGATTCATGCAAGAATGAAAAGTTCCAGGTGCATTGGTCTATCTAAATGGCATGACCAAGAACTCGAAATGTCTGAAATGACATCTGAATGTTGTCTTCTCTATGTCCTTCTCTCTGATGCTAATTTGATGATATCCTGACCGCAGGTCAATCTTAGTGAAGAAAACTGCCCCATGTAACTCGTCCATCAACTCATCTATCCACGGAATGGGGTATCTGTTCTTGATCATTTTCTCATTGAGAGCTCTGTAATCAATGAAAATTCTCAATGTGCCATGTTTCTTCAGTACAAAAATGACTGAAGAAGCAAAAGGACTTGTGCTATGCCTGATGTGCCCCTTCACAAGCAATTCTTTGATTGCTTTCTCACTCTCATCCTTGAATCTCTTGGGGTGCCTATAGGGCACGGTGATCATCGGTGTGGCCCTTGCCTCCAACTCAATCATATGCTCATATCCCCTGTCTGGTGGTCTCCCTGGTCGTATCAGCCCAAACAATGGCTCATACTGACTCAGAAGCTTCCTGATTTGTGGATGGTAATGCTCTCTACCCTTTGAATCCTTTCGGGTGGTGATCAAACAATCTACTGCATAAGCTACATCACAGTGACGGAAGATCCACTCCATCCTCTTCATTGATATTTCTTGGGGTTCTCGTGTAGACATACCTCTCAATACCACTCTCGATCCATTGGCGTATCTAAAGCTCATGGTCAACGTCTGATAGTTGAACCCAATCTCCCCCAATGAATATAGCCATTGTACCACCAACACTGCATCTATATCTGATAGGTTAACTACATAAAAGGTATATGTCATGGTGTAGTTGCCTAGCTTGACCTATAGGTCTAGGACCATGTAGAATAAACTCATTAACAATATCCAAATAAGAGGTATGTCGATAAAAATAATGCTATAAACACCTTCTTTTCATAAATTATGTAGATGTAGTAATATATATTCATAGTGCATGGTACTATATAGAATCCAAATTGCATATTGCATCTGCAACACATTGCTTGAGTAGGTGAAAATCATCTATCTAGGATGTGGTTGCAGCTCGAGACAATTTTTCTAATGGGCCCTAGAGTCACTTCAGAGGTGGCAACTTTATTTGGTCGAAATTTGTGTGGGGTCTCCACTCGTCTCTGCTTAGACTTGTTGTCAAGAGACAAAGGATAAACGTGCTTCATCCTACAGCCCATAAGTCTAAGCAGTGACTAGACCAAGTTTTATAGCTTCAATTTGGCTTAGTTACTATGGAAACTCCAAATATATAGCACTGACTAATTATTCCAATGTCTAAGAGGGATGTCATCCTCATGTCTCATTCAATTTGCTTGGTAACTAGGAAGACTCGACAACTAGAACTGACAAAAAGGAATAGTTCCTAGAATGGAGCGCCCGAGTTCAGTAAAGGTGTTGATATATGGTGACACAAAGAGCGGATGTTGTTTAGAAAGATGAAGTTTTGCAGGACCTTCAAAGCATGATTCAAGAAACACTTTGTCTACGCTAAACATCTTTCTCTCGAAATTTATGTTGGGTCCCCTTTCCAATAGTTGCATTATTATTGTCAACCAACGTGTGAATGAAAAACCAAGGATAATGTTCACAATTGGTCCACAATGGTTAATTTCTCGACAAATTAGATTGGATGACCACACATTGCTTGATTAAGTGCAAATCCTCTATCTGGGTTGTGGTTGTAGCTTGAGACAATTTTTCCAATAGGTGGAGTAGCTCAGGAGGTGGCTGCTTTATTTGGTCCACATTTGTCTTGGTTATCGACCTCTCTCTGCTTGGATTTACTCTAGAGTGGTGAATTATAAAGGTACTTTATGCTGCGACCTAGAAATCCAAGAATCGACTAGACAAAGTTCTATAGGTAGAAGTTGGACTAGTTACTTGGGGAGACAGAAACTATTAGCACTGAGTAATTGATTCAATGACCACGAGCACAATGCTCCTTGTTAGCAACATTTCTTGTACAAGGGGTGTTTTCCTGAAAGATAAGCCCCTATGGGGGGAAAATGTGAAGAAGCGGGGTAAAAACCCACTTACCCTAAGTTGGGGCGCAAATGCGCATTTGGATAATTGGCCGAACATCTTTCAACAGCCTGGATCGGGGTGCTCAAATCTGCGGTCAAGGCTGGATTCTGGAGCCCCCTCCCCATTCTGACTTTAACGGGGGGGGTCCGGAATTGGGCATGCATCTCTCAAACGACTAAGATTGAAGCGCCTAGATCAACAACGCTCAAGTGATTCCAGACCCCCCTTGCCTTTCTGCCTTTAATAGGGGGGGGGGAGGGGGGTCCGGAATGGTGTGGTATTGACGTGGGGCCCCCTCCTAATCCCAAGGAAGCAATTATTATGGCAGTTGAAGGTGGTTGAACGTCGTCTTCTTCCATAAATAGAAGGCTAGGAAAGGACAAGCATAGAGACAGACTGACAGTGACAGAGCTTGCGTCTGTCAAACCACTGTAGGACAGTCAGGAGTCCGATTGCATCTATCATAAGTGCACAATCATCCAGAGTCTACATGTGCAGACTGCCAGAAGACATGCAAACACAATGTTTTTAATGGAGTTTCTCGTTTTCGTTGTTGTTGTTTTGTTTTGGCTATATGTAGGCATTTTTGCCATTTTGTAAGGGTCGATGGTTGAGCTAGGCTCCCGATTGTAATGTTTTGATGAAGCACTGGTCTCTCTAGTTATGTATTGGCATTTGAGATTTCTTACTTTATGGATGTCAGCCTCTTTCCATATCTCTATTTACACTGTGTTAGAACAACTTGAAATTGGAGGATCCAGTCGAGTTGTGTTGTTAAAGGATGATGTAGCTTTTATCACTGTAATAGTTGCAATGCTTCTAATCAGTTCTTATGCTTTCTCTACGCTGAAATGGCTCAGAATTGGAGGATCCAGTTGAGTCACCTCTCAGTTCCTTGAAACTCTGGACCAAGAGGATCTTGTTTTCTGAGTTTTTTCTCCTCAAGCTGTTGAAGGCTTGATGCCTGAGGTAGTCTTACTCACTCTTCTCACCAAGTCTTCCATCTATCCACCTTATACTCAACTTACTGACGGAAGTTGGAGCAAGACCTCACTTGTTTTCTACATACCAGACTGGTTTCTTGCGTTAAAGCCATACTTTTCTGGGTCTCTATCCATTCGACCACCCCCCCATTAAATTATTCGTGACATAAAACTGATGGGCATCGGGCTCTAATCCTGCTGTAATCCAGGAGTGGCTTTTGACGCCAACATTTCTGGCACCATTGTCGGGGACGAAGTTGAAGATTTTCCCTGGGTAGAATGACATTGAGCCTCTGATTCTGAAGGTGGATCAGGCATCAGAGCCCTTAAAGATTGATATTGTGCACCTGGCGACTCCACTGTGGTGACTTCAAGGTTTCCACATCACTATTTCAGTTGTGGCTACTTTAGCACACCTGGAAGCTGACCCAGAGGAGCTTTCTCGAGAAGGTTTCAGTAGCTGCTTTCTCAGCCTGAGAAGCTTCCTGGGATAAAAACAACGTAAGATCTGGCCTTTGATGGTGAACAAGGACCAGGCACATTTGAAGCTGCGCATATTTCACCTAGAGACTCCATGATTCCAGGATAAATTGGCAACTCCACTGGCTCGAAATGGAGAAAATCCTAGCTCGAAGGTTTGCTCCTTTTAATTTTTCTGCTATTCCTGGTTTTCCTAATGTTGTCCCTTCTCCGAATGAATGGGGCGATTATTTGCCCATATTTAGAGAGCATGAAGAGGACAACCTTGCTCAGCACCTCAGTAAGTTTCATGAACTCATGCATCAGTGGGAGATACATCATGAGGATGTATTATTGAAGATGTTCATGTTCTCATTAGTAGGGGATGCACATAAATGGTATCATTCTTTACCCCTTGCTATCATTTATTCACTCAGTGAATTCCATGTAGCTTTCATCGCCTATTGTCAAAAGTTGTATCCCTCTGAGTTAATTTGTCATAACTGTTGTGAGTGATACCACAACTATATACAAGATAAATTTGCTTCCAATGTAGGCTTTGAGGATGATCCTGAGGACCTGGATCAGAAATTAGTCCTCTCTCCTTCCCATTCGTCTACATCAGAGGAAGGTTATGAAATTAATGAAGATCCCAGGGAGGAAGAAGACGCCCTGAGTGAGATGATCGAGCAGGTGAAATATCTCTCTGCCCAATTAGAAAAGTTGAAATCTGAAGACAATGGAGAGGATGTTTTAGTCTTCGAGGCAGATGTTCTAGGCATCTCTTTTGAAGAGATTATCGAAGATTTCTTAGATGCATTAGCATATGCCCCCGAGGAGCCTATTGTCTTAGATTTAAACGAAGAAGCCATTGTGGAAGAGGATTTTTCTTTCTTCCTTCACGAGATTTCCCATGATGTATTTACATTTGGGATTGAAAAGAAGGATCGGGAGACGGTTCCCTTTTTACAAGATGGGGGAGTGCACGAGGAAGAGAAAATCTTTCCCACGAGTCTTGTCTATGGCCATTATGAATCTGACCCGGGGGAGAGCCGAGAAGAGGAGGAGGAGCCAAAGATGTAGTGTACAGAATGCACAGAGCCAGTCAGCTAGCAACCACTGCCTGAGATCAGTGATCCTGCGTCAGTTGTTCACCCACCTGTGCTTATCATAAATATTCAGCCACAAGTGAACAACCGTGTAGTAGAGGAGGCTGTCTGTCGCCCGTTTTCTAGAATTCACCACTCATTCTGCGACCCTGTCAGCGAATACATGGAGTGGCATTTCCTTTATTCCTTGGAGATGCCCACCTTCATCTTCACGGTAGCCCTTGAAGATGAATTAAAGGATGTAACCATTTTGATGTCCTGGTTACATCGTCTGTTATCCATCATCGACAGAAGGAAGGAGCTTCTATTCAGGAAGCTGCTTGAATGGCTATGGTGGAAGTTTGCTTTCACCTAGCCCT
>SNQJ01S0018481.1:0-12893 GCA_010110895.2 Picea sitchensis
GATAAACTCCTTTTTTAACCAAGAAATATCCACCATAAAGCAAGAAAAGTACTTCAAGAGGGATTGCAAATCACTTCTTCCACCAATAGCAAAGATAAACCATAGCAAGAGAAAATAACCAAAAGAGATGAAGAGAATTGCCCAAGAAGGGCACAAATTTCATCCAAGTATCCTTCTCCACATGGGAGAGCTATGTTATGAAATGAGATTCACATGATCTCTATTTATACAAAATGCTTAAAACATAGTTTGTCCACTTAGTTAGGGTAAAACATAAGATAAGGGGTCAAAAACCCTTATCTTACCCCTTAAACCAAATAATAATATTTAATTTACACTTTTGCACATTAGAAACCCTAAAATAAGATGACGTCACCCCTTTAGGGCAACATTTTTGACATATTTAGCAGATCGTTGGAGTTGGGGATGGAACACTTGGCCTCCAAAGGCCTTCTCCTCATGCGCTATAGCCTTTTCCCACAAGTCAATGTGCTCTCTCTATCAAATAATGCCAAGTGTCAATGAAAAATAACTCCATCACCACCAACCCTAGCCCTATTTGACGTCAAGCCCCAAAAAGTGACGTTTCCCCCCCACCCTAGGCAATTCGTTTGGCATGTGAGGGCTAGGCAAGGTCCTTCAAGGTGTCTTCTAGGCCTACAAAGGCAAGTCATCACGATCTGGCATGTAGGCCCTTGGCATCTAACTTGTGGGCTTCGAGCCCCATGGAAGCCCAAGCTAGGCTTGTTCCTCCAAAACTGTCCACCAACAGGATCCTGCAAAACAAATGGGTACACCCTTGAAGGATCTCAAGTGACAAGTTAAAATATCATGGCAAGTGAAAACCACATCTAATAAACAAGGCACCTAAACATGTGCATCAAAACTACCTCATCAAATTAAACAAGTGCTCAAAGAACCTATACAATTGACCAAGTTTAGGTATGGAAGGGGTGTCATAAAAGTCCTATTGGGTAGACCAAAACCCTCAAGTAGGGGATGCTCCCAAGGATGCCCCTTCAAGGTCATGTAGTGGATGATGAGGTGGATAGGGGGTTATACTTCATAGGTCAATGAGTTTCATGACATACAAGGGCTCGTATTATCTCATTTATGGGTGCCTTTGTAGAGGGTGTGTTGTACCTTCGTCTTCAATGCAACCTTTTTCCAAGCCCATTTATTGCCATTTATTAATTAATTAATGGTCCATACTCCAAACACGTGTGCACTCCCAATAGTGTATCGATTAGCTTGGGGGGCAGTAACACAATGTCACTTGAAAGAAGAGGTCCACAAAGTGCCATAGGGGTAACCATCAAAGCGTTGTAATGCACTAGTGTTAGTCTTTCATTCAAGCGGGATATTTATTATGTGTTTGATCTTTTGCAGGCCTTTAATTCTTTTAAGAGAAGCAGTTCATCATTCTCAAGACCTGTCTCGGAGAGCATCTAGAAGGTTTATATTTTAGGCTTTTATCTTTTTCCAACCACCATCCCCCTGGGCTTTCAACCCCTTCTTCCCATAAAATGAGGTACATGCCCTTCTTGGGTCACTAAAATCAAAGGGCCTAGAAGAGGGCAATGTGATGGGAATGCAATGAGCGAAAAGTGATAAGTATGGTCGGGAATGGTACGATGACCCCTCAAGGGACCCGTAGTTGAGCCCCTTCCCCAAAAGTTGGTCACTTACTAGGAAATCGATGAAACAAGGCCAAAAGCATAATGTCCAAGCAAGAGTTCTATAATCAAAAGTAGCTTCAATACAACATGCTTAAATGCCTCAAATATTAGGGTGATTTCCTGCCACAATACCTAACTTGTACCGCATGGAGCAAGAACCATCTACCTTCCAGAAGCTAGTTGGTGTGGTGGATGCGCTGACGATGGATCCAAACTTTGGTGATAGAGCGGGCTTCCATATGTGCAAGCGGACAGTGCTAGTCATGTGGTCTCTCGACACTCCATATCTGCAACCTGGGGGCCTCAAGACATCATCTCCTTAGTTATCCCACAGAATGGGGATAACAGGGACATTTCATAGGGGTCCCCAAGTACCCAAAATGTCCGAACAACACGTAAAGGTTATTTTTTTGGGGGAATGGGTCCCCATGCAACATAGGTGACCACACGGAATTTGGATTGTACACAATTGAACAGTAAAACTAAAAGAATTCTATGATAAGCCAAATTTATTTGGAAACATTGGCTTTACTCAAATTCTCACTAATGAGATTACATTTGAATTGTAGAGGATGTTTTGTTTTTGTTTTTCTAAAACTTGCATCTTGTATTAAATAAAAATTATTGCACAAAAAGATATAGGACTAAACCATTAATAAGGACACAAGTGTTGGCACTTTTCTTGCATGTGGCATATGACCATGCTGAATAATGAAAACTTAGTGCAGATCCAATTTCCTTGCTATGGGATGAAAAATAATTCCTCATTGATATGGCATTCCCCTCCTTGCAGTTATCTATAATAAACAATAATTCAAGTATGGGAAAATATCCAACATAAGAAGGATAACATAAAATAATCTATATAGGATATAAATAATTATAATTGATATTGAATGAAATGAAATTATTACAATGAGCATTGTCATGGTATATTTATATGCATTCACTAGTCACAGAGGTGAAGGTTGTATCCTTTAGTTAGGTTATGTTCCTTAGTTTTATTATTATTATTATTATTATTATGTGATGTTTATTTATATATTTTGTATTCATTGCATTTCCTCTCCCTTCAAGGATGCTTTGTCCTCAAAGCATTTTATGGAAAAAAATGTTGTTGTTTTGGCCTACAATATCTTCTCTTGATTCTATTTTTGAAATTGTCATAGTCAAAGAAACAAGGAAATACAATCTTTGAAGCATTGAACAAAATTGTTGTATTGTTGAAGGGTCAGTCCACCTTAGTTCAATCTTCTATGGAACTGTGTGTTTATAGGGTTCCTAGATAGAAATTTTTGTGTTGTGATTCCAAGAATGATTGCTATTGTGAGACTAGATTGTACTGGAATTGATCCTTTTCAAAATAGAGGACAAATGTTGCTTTTGTTTAAGTGATGTTGATACAAACTCAACGGGAATTGATATGAACTTGAGGACCCTGTGTTGGTAACTCTAGAAGACAAAAATGAGACGTCGACTATGGACCAATTTGTAGATACTTAGAAGGCCTCTATCTCCTTTAATTCACCTATCCGCAATAACGACAATGACATGTATTTGCAGGAATGTTTTGTTCAATTGTGGGCCTCCGCTATCCTTGATGTAGGTAGACTTTCAAAATCAGAAGGAAACCATAATTTGACCTCTTAACGGAATGAAAAACCCAACCTTGTATGGTCTGTTGTTGTTTTCCAAGGATGAGCATGCTTTATATGGAAAATGTCGATTGGAAGCCTTCAGTCATGATTAGTTTGGCATTAAGGCTGCTATGAAAAATGATCTTCTTCAACATATAGGCCAAATGTTGCTTTTGTTTAGTAATGTTGATTCGAACTCAACGGGAATTAATATGAACTTGAGGATCCTGTGTTGGTAACCCTAGAAGAAAAAAATGAGACGTCGACTCTGGACCAGTTTGTAGATACTCAAAAGGCCTCCGTCTCCTTTAATTTACCTATCCACAATAATGATGATAACACATTTTGAAAGAATGTTTTTTCTGGCAGTGGGGCTCCGCTATCCCTGATGTAGGTAGACTTTCAAAATCATAAGGAAACCATAATTTGACTTCATAACATATCAAAAAACCCAACCTTGTATGGTCTACTATTGTTTTCCAAGGATGAGCATGCTTTATAGGGAAAATGCCAATCGGAAGCCTTTAGTCATGACTAGTTTGGCATTAAGACTGCTATGAAAAATGCCCTTAGGGAGCTAGATATCTCTTGATTGAGGAATCCATCGTCGAATCCACAACTTGTGCCTTGCTGATTTGTGGTCTAAGTCGCACCATTCCTCTGATGCTAAAAACGTAAATATAATAACATATTCTCCCCTTGTTTTTATTGTTTAGGACATGGAGCACTGTTACGACACTGTGCTAGTTAAATTTATCAATCTTTTAAGTGAATGGGTTGCTCGAATACCAGTCGCTCATGTAATGGGAATGGCAACAACGGTGGGTGCAATAAGGGAGCTACTTCTATTAAGTACAATTGAACACTTTTATGATGAGCCTTCGAGCTTCTTATGCAATGAATTAGCTCAGGATATGAGGTAGGAAGATGGGGAAAATATTTGCAAAGCACTGGCAAAGATCATGCGAAAGTATGTTTCAAAACATCCCTCTACCTAATTTGAACCTAAATATGGAGATAAAGAAATTGGCATGGAATTGGTTGTCGCATTGCTGAACATAAAGAGAATGAAATAGAACTAGAGCACACCACCTTTTTGTCTACACGACTCTGGGAATTATATGAAAATTAACTAGACAAACCTCCCTTGTGAGGCACCTTGCCCACTATCTCCATTGGTATTAAAAGATCCATGCCAAGAGATGCATAGAATGGAGAGCTTGTGGAAGTGATATATCAAGGAGTGGTGATCTTTACAACAAACAATTATTAAAACTTGAATAATGGGAAGTTCATTGGTGATCCAGTCGTCTCCGGCAGCCGAGTATTCACAGGTCAGGAATAGTTTTAACACAATATTTAGGAAAAGAACAGATTTCACATGAACCAAAAACAAACTCCATTACATGGGCTTCCCCACAATACTCAAGAGAAACCTCTTATTAAAATCCTAATAAAATACACAATCTGGCATTCCCTTACAGACTCAGGCACATAGGCCTCTAGTACTCAGAAACCAAAAAGCCCCTTCTTCTCTCATTCCCCCAAGTTTTTGTAAACCCTCAACTAACTCTCCTAATCCCCACCTAGAAAATAGTCAACTTCACCCTATTTTCCTAGACAAAAACAGAGTAGTTGAACAAATGACTATTTTTAGTAAAACAAAACCCCTAAAATACTAAGTAGAAAAAACAAAAAAATGAAACATGGAAGAAGTCTATTAATGAAGATGCTCCACATCATCTTCCCTCTCTCTTAGAAATGCTGAACCTCTTGATTCAAGGTCATAAGGTGTAGTCGCTCGGCTGTACTTAAGCAAGTCAGCCTTTGTGATCCTAGTGTTGTAGGAATGTGGCAGGCCTTCCCACTTAACAAAATACAGCTTATATGAGTTTGACTATGTAGCAGCCAATTTGGTATCTAACACTCACTCAACCTGCTCTCTTTTATTTTTTGGTGAGTGTTGGTCCAATCGTTGTTTTCCTTCTCATTCTGATCATCATTCGTTCGACCCTCATTTGTTCCAGCTGAGTGTGAATGAAGGTCAGCGACATTAAAAACAAGACTGATGTTTAAGTCCTCAAGCAGATCAATCAGAGAAGAATACTCATTTATCATCTTCATAATTTTGCAAGGCCCTATTTTCTTGGGCTTTAACTTGTTGTCGGTACCTTCGGGATACCTCTCCTTTCATGTATGTACCATGACCTTTTCTCCCTCCCGAGAGACTTATTTTTCTTCTATGCAAATCAACATTTTTCTTATATTGTTCATTCATTGACTGCAATTTATGCTTAACTTGTTGATTTTCTTCATGATTGATCTCTACAAAATTGGTAACATCTTGGCTGATATATGGATTTACAGGAAAATCATCCAAGTCCAAAATTCCTTTAGGATTGGCACCATACACAATTTGAAATGCAGACTTACCTAAGATCTATTTCTCCTGGAATTTTAGGCAATTCAGCTTGTGATATTGCCAAATCCCATTGTCAAGGATTGTCACCTACTAGGCACCTTAATAGATTTCCCAACCTCCTATTCACCACCTTGGTTTGACCATCAGTTTGGGGGTGGTATGTTGAACTGAATTGCAGCCTGCTGTCCAACTTTTTCCACAAGAGTCTCCAAAAGTGGCTTAAGAATTTGGTGTCCCTATCACTGGTTATGGTTTTTGGAATACAATGTAACCGTACTACTTCCCTAAAGAACAGATGTGCTACTTGACTCACATCATTCATCTTCTTACAGGACATGAAATGGGCCATTTTAAAAAGCAGTTAACCATTACGAACACAGAATCATGACCTCTTTGGGTTCGTGGCAGCCCCAAGACAAAATCCATGGAAATATCAGTCCATGGTTCCTTTGGCACAGGTAAAGGCATATATAGGCCTGTATTCTGCTGTCCTCGTTTTGCCAATTGGCACACCCTACAAGTAGTAACAACCCTGTTCACATCTCTTCTCATACTAGGCCAAAAGAATTTTTCACTCACTAATCCAAAAGTCTTATCCCTTCCAAAGTGACCTCCCAACCCATTCGAGTGCATCTCTCTCACAAGCTTTTCATGCCTTGATCCAAGGGGAATGCAAAGCTTAGAACCCTTAAACAAAAATCCATCTATTAATAAAAAGTCCTAAAATGAATACAAACCAGTATGGTCTTGTCTTCTTAGAGTTGCATAAATGTGCCAAAATTTGAATCATTGGCATATTCACTCTTTAGTTCTTCAAAGTGAACCAGATCATTACTCATTACAGCCAGCAGGCGACTCTACTTAAGACATCAGCCACTACATTGGTTTTACCACTCCTATGCTGCACAACAAATGTGTATGCCTGCAAAAATGAGGCCCATTTGGCATGTTTGTGGGACAACTTACCCTAGGAATTTATGTACTTCAACGATTGATTATCAGTATTCAAAATAAATTCCTTATGTAGAAGATAATGCCTCCAACACTCTGTTATAGTGCAAGTTGTAGGTTGGGCAAAGCCTGAACCAATCACAAAGCAAGTGCTACAACTATGGGAATCCTACATCCAATGTCACCTCGATGTAGGTCCCGCACTTCAAGGGTGAATAGGTCACTCTAGGGAGGTGATCCCGGTGACCCTAGGGGGATTGAGACGGATAAGGAGGGAAGTGGAAAAGAATCCCCTAGAGGTCAAGTATGAATGGAATGAAGGGTAGGGAAAGATGCCTTGTAAGTCAAGTAAAGGTTGCCCCACAAGTATAGTGCTTCTCTAGATGATGTACCTGCCCGAGACACAAAGAAACAAACTTTGCAATAGTATATGTTAGTTGGATCAGCAAGCTAAGCTTGCTGTCTCTAGTTTACAACAATATATATAAGCTTATATCAGCAAGTAAAACATCTAAAAATCAGCATGTAAAGATCTAGACTAGTCAAGTAAATCAACATTAAACTTAGCAATAGTTATAGGCTGAAAATGGACACTTAAAGAGGTAGATTAGATGGCTGTTATAACAAGTGTTTTTCTGCAGAAAATTGCAGCCTTATGGCTGTAGAATTTTGTAGTTAAAAGCAGCAAAATTAACCATCAAAAGGGTGCCAAGAACTACCTCGAAGGTGCACCCTCATTAGTAGAACAAGTGAGCAAAGTTAGAGGGATAGTCTAGGGTTAGTTTAGGAGTTATGAGAGGGTTAGTAGCTAGGGTTATTGCAGCCCTAGTGGCTGTAGGTTAAAAGTTGTAACAGAAATTAGAGTGTTGGGAGAGAGGGGACGCCCTAGTGGGCGATGACTCCTCTCAATGAGATAAAACAACTTCAAGCGAGAGAATTTCAAAAGGTCCAAGATTACGTTTCCCAAGGCAATGATTTTATATCTCCAATGCAAAAAGAGTATGACTAGTGCCTTTACTATTGGGTTAATGGAGTCACAAGGAGCTTAGAGAAGCTACCTCATTCGGGGTGTAAGACCTTTTACTTCCCAAGGCAAGTTTCTTTAAGCTAGGGTTTAAACTAAGAGGGTGTATGCCCTTATACTTCTCTTAGCAAACCCTTGTCAATGAGATGAAGCAATAAAATGAAGCAAAAATGGTGAAGACTATGGTGGGGGTGTATACCCTTATACTTCCCACCTAGCTCCTAGCATAACAATACTTGACTTGAATAAAATGATAGCAAAAGAGTAAAATCCATACCAAGATTAGGAGAGATGCTAAGACAATCCACCACAAGAGCTATAAATTAACCTTCCAAGGCTAGCACATCACTTCTTCCATTAACCATTCATGAAATAGCCGTAAAACAAGTGCACAAGAGCTAAAAGAGCTAAGGAGGCCGAAAATTTCAGACTAAAGCCTCTCACAAGAGGAGAGTTATGATTTGAAAATGAGACCTTATGATCTATATTTATACAAAAATTAGCCAACATGGCTTGTCCACAAAAATAAGGAGTAAAACACAAGATTAGGGGTCAACAACCCTAATCTTGCCCCCTTAACACAATAATATTAAACAATTGTCTTAAAATTTCATCTTTTACACAAATTAAACCCTAATTAAGGATGGCGTCACCCCTTTAGGGGATGTTTTATCACTTTGAAGAGGTCGTTGGTGCTGGAGAAGGAATGAAGGGCCTCCCAAGGCCATGTGTCAAGCATCTAGATGATCCTTTCTTGGTGAAAACCCTCTTCTCATCAGAACGTCCAAGTGTAAGTGAGTGGCACCTCACCACCAAGCCCAAACCCCCAATACCATGACGTCATGCAAGAAAATGGGATGTTTTACACCTTTTGGGCAAATCGTTTAGCAAGCAATGGGTGGGCTAGGTCATCCAAGTCATCATTCAAGGTTGTCCAAGTCATCTCTGTCTCATCTGGCATGCGGGCCCCTGGCATCCAACCTATGGGCTTGTAGCCCCATGGAAGCCCAAGCTAGGCTTGTTCTCGCAAAAATGTCCACCAGCTAGGTTCTGCAAAGACAAATGAACACACCCTCCAAGGATCTCAAGTCATGACATCATGATAAGTGGATCCAGTCAATAAACAAGCCATCTAAGCATGTGCATTGAAGATTACTATATCAAACAATTAACAACTCAAAGACACTATGCGACTTGTCAAGCTTAAGTATGGGAGGGTTGACTAGGTGTCTTATTGGGTAGGTCTTGCCCTAGGTCAAGGAAAGCCTCCAAGAGGTCCCTCTCTAAGCCATGTAGAGTGTATGAGGTGGATGGGGTCAAGACTCAATGGGCACAGGGCTCATGAAATACTAGGGGTTGTAGTGTCTCATTCATGGGTGCCTTTGTAGAGGGTGTGTGGTACCTTCGTCCACAATGCAATTTTTCCAAGCCCATTATTTGCCTTTTATCTTTCTTTCTTTATATTTTATTTTTTAGCACAAGGAGAGATTGAAGGTCATTGCCCTGGCGTGGTGACCAGATGGTGGCAATGTCACCCACAAATTCCCAATGGAAATGAGAAGGTTGGCTCGTGATGAGACCCCCTTTTTCTTAGCCATGCAACTGAGAGTCACTGCCCTGGCGTGGTGACCAGATAATGACAATGTCATACCACTAGACATCCATGGACGTGATAGGTCGGCTCGTGATGAGACCTCCTATCCTTTAATCTACCTTTCAGGCATTTCTTTGTTATATTATGGGTCCCCTTTTATTCAAAGATGAGCGTTTTATTGCTCTCTAGGGTGATCCTGGGCGAAGCGTCTGGAAGGTTCATATATGTCTTTTATCTTTTACCCAACACCAACCCCTTTGGGCCTTTAGCCCCTTCTTCCCATACAATGAGCCTATGAGGGACAACCCCTTCTTGGGTCAATACACCCTAAAATCCCAAGAGATAAGGAAATGGAGGGGAATAATGATGGAAAATGGTAAGTATGGTCGGGAACAGTATGATGGCTCATTAAGGGATTTCCCAGTAGCAAACCCATTCCCAAAGAAGACCACTTACTAGGGCACAATGTCAACCACCAAGGTGAAGCAGGGAAAAAGGCATAATGTCCAAGCACATATCATGAAATCTAGAGAAACCTAAGATACAACATAATCAAATGGCTTAGGTATTGAAATGATTCTCACCATAATACTGACTTGTACCTCATGGAGCAAGGCCCACTGCCTTCCTGAAGCCAAGTGGTGTGGTGGATTCCATCTGTAAACCCGTGACCATCTGTGGTGGTGAGTGGGTTTTCCATCTTTGCAAAGTGTAGCTGTTGGTTATGTAGTCTCTCAACACTCCATATATGCAACCTGAGGGCCTCGAGACATCATCTCCTTAGTTATCCAAAAAATGGAGATAACACACTTTAAATCTTGTACCACTGCATAGAATTCCTTATCATAAGTGGTATACAAAATTCCTTATCATAAGTGGTTTACAAAATTCCTTATCATAAGTGGTATACTTTTTTTTAGCTTCATTTAGTTTCTTGCTTAAAAAGTGTTGATGTTTTGGTAGCTGCGGGAGGTATTAACCTCCACGTGTAACCTATGACTTAGAGTAGAATATTCCGGAAGCAAGTGAACCATTAAAAAATGTGTGGAAACCCTAGAAGACAAGTCATCCTAGCAGAATAAATAATATTAGAATATTATCTTCTAGAAATACAAGTCGGCTCCACAGGAAAAAGATAAACAAAAAATATAATTACCAGAAAGTCAGGTCGGCCCAGCTAGAAAAGTCACTGGACAGATTAATATAAATAGAGGATGTTTTAGCTCATTTGTACACCCAGTCAGAGCGCAAGTCTTGTGGAGAGCTGCAGTTGCAGCTGCAAGGAGGAATAAGGGTGCATTGTCATCTCTTGGTCTTGGTCTCTCTCTTGGTGACATTCTTGGTGATTCTCTTGGTGATATTCGTGCTAAGTATGGCACAAGTTTGAGAGAGTAGTGTTGTTGCAGTTGTGTATGGTACTTGTTCTGTGGATATGGAGACTCTCTTTCTTGTGCGCTACCCTTGGAGAAGGAGTGCTCTACTTGTCTTGAGTTGTTGCTGCAGTTAGCAGCTAGGGTTATCTGTTGGTTTTGGAGTAGGCTTGCCGGAATTACTCTAAGTAAAGGTTAGTGTGCTTAGGGGTGGCATATGTGAATGCCTATGGTTGGGTGACAATGATGTGACATTGTCTATGGTTAAACGAGCATACCAAAATTTCAACAAAAAGGCCATAGGTTTACCTTCTTGGTTTAATACTCCTCCAATAGCTACCCCTAAAGCATCACATTCAACTGTAAAGAGTTTCTCAAAGTTTGGTATACTAAGTATTGATGCTTCAATAACCCTTCTTTTGAGTTGTTCAAAACTCATAGCAACTGACTTTGTCCAAGCAAAGACTTTCCCTCTTGTGCAATTAGTCAAGGGTGCACTTATGCTATCGAAATTCCTAATGAATCTCTTATAAAAATTCACCATCCCATGGAATATATTCACTTCTGTGATACTTTGAGGAGTAGGCCACTCAAGAATTGCCTTAACGTTTTCTGGATCCATGCTCAATCCACCTGCTGCAATAATGCTACCCAAGAATACTGAATTATCCTTGCAAAACTTACTCTTTTTAGGGTTGATAAACAACCTTTCTGCTCAAAGTATGTCAAGTACCACTCTCAAATGTTCTACATGCTCCTCCATATTTTTTACTAAAAATCATGATATCATCAAAATAGACTATGATAAATTTTCCAATGTGCAATATAAATATCCAATTCATGGTTTGCATGAAGGTAGTCAGAGCATTGTATAAGATGAAGGGAATTACCACCTACTGAAATAACCCATCCTTGGTTTTGAAAGCTATCTTCCATTCATCACCTTCACGAATTTGAATCTGATGGTATCCACTTCTGAGGTTGATCTTGGAGAAGATCTTAGCACCTGACAAACAATCTGGTATCCACTTCTGAGGTTGATCTTGGAGAAGATCTTAGCACCTGTCAAACAATCTAGTAAGTCATCCATTCTTGGTAACCGATGGTACTTAACAATGATTTTGTTAAGGGCTCCAGAATTCTTGCATAACCTTCATTTCCCTCCTTTCTTGGGGGAGAGTAGGGCAAGTGTGGCACACGAGCTCATGCTTTCCCTTATAAACCTATTTTCCAATAATTTTATAATTTGTCTCCTCATTTCCTCATTTCCCAGAGGAGTCATCCAATAAGCAACATGTTTTGGAAGTTTGGCACCTAGAATTAGATCATTTTGATTAGTAATGCCTCTTGAAAGATGCAAACCAGCTGGTACGTCAGATGGTGTCAAATCTGAATATTGTCGTACCAATTTTTGCGCCTCTAATGGGATTGCAGATCTACTTTCTCTTTTTATCAGGGGTATAACAGATAGCAAATCTCTCCCTTGGACTCTTTGGAAAACTCATTCTGACCCATTGTAATCAAGGATAGAGATTTTAATTCACTTGATTCTTCTCCTTTAAAATAGTTCAAGAGATTGTGTTTTCCCTCATGCCATATCTCGTATGTGTTTTCTCCGCCATGGTGAACTACACTCTGCTCATATTACCAAGGTCTACCCAATAGAAAATGACAAGCATCCATTGGCACTACATAACATAACACTATCTTCATAGAACCAATTTGAAGTCAACGAGACAAGATTGATTTACAAGTGTACTATGATTCTTTTTCAACTAGGAGATTTTACAGGGATGCTATTTTGGAATGCAAGTGAGTTGTAACTTTTGCACCATTTATATACTTATCAGATTATTGGTAGATCCTCCTTCTACAATCACCTTGCACACTTCGTCTTTGCACCTGCATTTTGTTTGGAACATGCTCTTACTCTTCCAATCAGCTTCAAGGGTTTTTTTGTTTCTAGATATCAAGGTTCTCCTCACCATCAGATCCTCTCCTATCTTTGCTTCAATTTCTTCTGTCAAGGACCCTTCTCCTTTTCCTTCTTGGGCCACCATCACCCTTTTGGGGTTTTGAGAGTAGTTTGTGTTGAAATAATGTAACTGCGAAGAGTATTCTTATTATTATTGTTATTTTATTCATTGGATTAATCCCCATTGTGGATTAATCATGTCGGTAATTGTATTAGGACCAAATCCCCTTTTGCGGATTGG
>SNQJ01S0018481.1:23664-37756 GCA_010110895.2 Picea sitchensis
GATATGTAGTTAGAAGTTAGAACTACTCTACATTATCATATTAGAAGAGTGGTCATTGATGAGACCCTTATTTTTGTATTTACTATTTAGTATTATGATTATCCTTTTTGTATAAGCAAGATGCATCATTTCAGTGTTCAGTTTTCTAAATGATTTCAGTTCTAATGTTGTGATTCATGATGTTTTGATTCTTAACTTTGGATATGTATTTTTCAAATTTTAAAATTATTATTATATATTTTTGTACTTGACATATCCTTGTCGTATCCGGATCCTGTCTTTTCAAAAATCTGGCGGATCCGTATCCTGGTAACCTAGGTTATATGTTAATTAAATTCACTAAGGAGGTCATATTGGGCATAATACTTGGAGGAACCTCTTAGTGTAATAGCTCATCGGAATCATGAGGAATAGCACTGCAGGATAGGATGACGAGAAGTGACTTTCAGTGGCCAAAGAAGCCACAAGGAGGGATAAACCACCTTTTAGAGGTAAAATGGTTAATTAATTAATGAAAGTGATTAAATTAATTAATTAATAATTAATTAAAGTGATTTAATTAATTAATTAATAATTAAATAAAGTAAAAGTCACTTGGAGAGACAAGGTGAGAAGGGAGGATAAAAGAGAGATAGGGGCCTCTATTCTCTCATTATGTTGTTTATCAGTTTGATATCTGGCTTCTTGCTAGTGAGCCCATGTACTTGGGGGTTTTGAGGGTTTTGACTAAACAAACCCTAGAGATTAGCTCGGTGGTGAAAGATCCCACCCAACCTGGTCCAAGCTTGGTTACGGAGGTGAAAGATTCCTCCCTCACCATTCTACATCAGATCTATTCAGTCACAGGTGGATTCTACATTAGCTACAGGTACAAAAGAGAAGGGGTGCGCAGTTACATGGGGTTTCTAGCAGGAGGGCGCACCATCTTGAGAGGAGTAGATCGATCTAGGAAGAGGAGGAGGATTCTGGGAAAAGGAGCTTCTGGGTATTCTTGGTATGGCCTAGGGCGCCTTCTTTAGCCTCTTCTAGAGGGTTTTTCTCTGTCAGATTATTTATTGGAGCTTGGCACTAGCTGGAGAAGAGGAGGGCGCACAACAGATTGAGGATTTAGTCTTTTGGTGGGTCAGCTCTTCGTATTTCAGCCTGAGACTTTGCCAGGGGGTTTCTCTTGGCTCGATCTACAGTCTGGCACCTTTTTCAGGGGATTTGGTAGCTATATTCTTGGAGGTCGAATTATTGGCTTGGTTCAGCTAGAAGGGCGCATGTGTTATTGGAGATATTGTGGTTTGGGGGTCTTCCGGATGAGCTACTGCTCTGAGACTTCTCATACCTTCTTGCCATCATCAGATCTACCTTCTCATAGAGTTTTGCAGTGCTTTGAGGCCATCAAAGAGGAGGCCGTACTTCCCTTGGTCTATTCCAGCGAGGAATTGCGTAGTGTGCTAGAGAGGGCATCATCTATAGCAGAGGGTATCAACTGGACTTCAGTATTACTTGGTATTTAGCTTGGAGAGGCTTTTGGGAGCTTGGATCTTCATCTTTCTAGTGTATCTTGGAGCCATCATCATCTACACACTCCATCCTATTAGATGTATTCCAAATCTGCAGATCTATTGTACCGGGATCTTCTACTATTATGAATAAAATCAGATTTGAGGTATTTTTAGCTATTTCTTGTGTTGTTTATCTTGCATCTTGTTGAGTATATTCCATTTCTATATCTTCTTTGATTATTGGCTGCAAACACACATTAAACCATCATTATAAACCCTAGCGCAACTCATGAGACATAAATTTGCAAAGTATTTGACAAAATGCCACAACTAGAAAACACATAAAAATCAATGAAAAACGCAATGTTCCTAGCATATTGGATTGGGAACATTACAACTTGTGCAAATCCTTCACAAGATGCTTGAGAAGTATAACATATGGAAGTAATTTCCACTGTCACCTAAGCAATTACTTCCCTTGTTTTAGTGAAGGATTGAGATCCAACACAAGGGAGGTTTTCCTAGCAACATCAAAGGATCCTATAGCAAGTGAAGATGAGTCTACAGCCCCTTATCTTGGTTACTTGATTGTACCACCAACTAGATCAAGGTTGAAGGTAAGTTCAAGGTGGTTTAAACAAGGCAAATTTAGTGTGTGTGTGTGTGTGTGTAACGGATGTTTCTAAGACAATAAAAGATATCTAGCACCATAAATGAATCAAGTAAATGCCCCGAAACACTAGCTATCAAAGAAAAAGTAATGGCTGTAACAAAACTTGAACAAAATGATGATTTACTTCAGAAAATAACAAGTTTATGACAGCAGCAACATAACAGTCCTAAAACTAGTAAAGATGCAATGGAAGAGATGTTACATACAAGTTAAAAGGCTAACAAACCAATAACTAGTGATTGCTGAAATGAAATAGCATGAAACTACTTTAAATTAATGCAAGACTAGTCAAGCCCTAATGGCTGAAAACTAAACCAATGATGCACTAAATGATATTATAAACCTTAGATGTTAAGCTATTAATGACTAAGAATTAAAAATGCAATGCAATTAAAGCTAAATCTGTAATGTCCCTTTCCCGATTATGACTACAGCAGGGAGTGACTTAGTAGTCTATATGTTCTTGTAGATTAAAGTCGAGAGGAAAAAAAGGAATAACACCTTTATTTGATGTCATTTAACCAAAAGTCTAAAGTAAAAGTGACATTAGATAGTAAAAAGGGGAAAAAAGTGTTTTAAGTGACTTAAGTGATTATTAAAAATAAAACTTAGAAAAAGTCACTTAATTATTTAAAGCGAACATGGAATTAGATGAGGGTTGAGTATAAAGGAGGAAAAGCGACCTAATTCCATCATTATTGAGAATTAAATTGAGAATTTGAAACCATAGGAGAAGTCAGGCAACTTTTTGATGTTTTGTGGATTTCTAGAGGAAACCACCATCATTGATCGATTTTGGTGTTGAAAGACACACCCTAATCCATCGCAAAAATCATTCAGATTCTTCATCAGTCTTCAGAGTACAGGATTGGATCCTTAAGGTTTCGCATCAGAGAGACAACGTGGATTTATCTTGGCAGCGTGAGGTTTTGGAGGGGGATTGACGGTACGGATAGGTCTCTAGGCTTGGAGAAGTATGGCAAACCTAAACACTTGAAACCCAGTTGAGAGGGAGCTAGGGCGCTTCCATTGGGACAGATCCCATCATTTTCTGACGGTTATTTCACTTAGGGCGTCATTTTTATTAGTAGCCAGTGCGTGGGGATTCTAGTAGTTGATTCAGAGGTCCGACAGTGCAACAACAAGCTTCCAAAGGGCTAGCGACTTACTCTTGAGCCAGGGTGAGTTGTCTAGGGAGAGGGGCGACCCCTTGGAGACAGATTTCATCAGATTTCGAGGAGTATTTCTATCAATTCTCAGTTTCCAGTCAGATCCAACAGTTTGGCAGTTTATTTTGGAGTGCATGCAGCCTTTTCTCCCATGCATGCAGCAGATTCTACTTGCATGTTATAGATCTAATGTCGTATGTTATAGATTGGTATTCTACTTTACCTTCCTTGTATTACAGATTAGATCTATCTCTGTAGAGATATAACCGAAGAGTTTGTGAGCTTGATTTCCGTATTTCAGTATGTTATAATTTGTTGTTGATGAATAAATACAATGAGTTTGATTATGGATCCAAAATACTATGCATGCTTCGCATGATGTTATAAAACCAATTAAACACATTCAAAAACCTAATAAACTCAGTCAGAAACCCCCTGTGTATCAGATCTGTAGTAGAAATCCAAAAATTAGCAGTTAAAATCCAGATCCAAGGATCCAGAATATTACGGTGTTATCAGAGTGTTCTTCCTCCCAACCTGTGAGGAAACGCTTGACTCATGACTCCATGATTCTAGGAGCAGGTGAAGAGTACTCAGAGGGCAGGGGTCACATAGTAGACGAGTACGTTCAATACCGTAGGGGTCACAATAGGGAAAGAAGGGACGGAAATAGAGAAGACAACACCCCCTTCCACATCCACTTAGATACAAAGATAGAGGCAAAGTTAGAGAGGGAGATGGATGACATAAATGACTTTCTGGGGGTAGTGGGAAAGGCCCAAAGATCCCTTATGATAGTACCAAAGCTATATTGAATGATCTTGCTAGAGGACAGCGGGACATGATGAATGACATAGCACAGATGGCAATCAGTATGATCTAGAACAACTTGGGCACGATTCGTACAAAGCTAGTAGGTGGAGTGAGTGGTTCAAGTGGGAACCAAGCAGGGTTGAGTGGACATTAGTCACCCACTCGTACCTATACTTCAACGGGAAATATTCCCAGACCACTTTACCCTCCATTTCAAGGAGAACAACAGATTGGACAACCAGGGCAGGGGTAGTAGATTGGACAACAAGGGCAGGGGTAGCAGATTGGACAACCAGGATAGGGGCAGACAGGACCGAGAGATCCATTCGCAGAGTACAGGAGAGATTACTTGGCACTAGGCCTGAAATTCCATGCTGAGATGAGCTTGATGGACTATTGCTTGATCAGATATCAAAACATGCCCAAAAAAGCATAGAGGGGTAATATGCAGCCAAAAAACATGGATTTTATCAAGAAAGTTGGGAAAGTGACAATCTCATCTTTCGATTGATCTATTAGGTGTTCGGCTCAGGCATGGGTGCAAAAGCTTGACACATATTTCAAGCTTAATCAGATGACAAAATCAAAAGTTATAAGCTTTACCACATTACACTTGGAGGGGGAAGCCTATGAGTGGTGGCATCATGGATTGGTGACCTTGGGTCACAATAGTATCACATCACATGGATTTCACTGAGAGATTGACGAAGAGATTTGATAGGAGGGATCCAAAACTTCACTTCAGAGACTTGACACAGTTGTGACAGACCGGATCAACCGAGTTCTTCATTACAGATTTCCAGAGAAAGGTCGTAGCCGTGACTGACATATCTGAGCATAGATTGGTGATGCTCTTTACAGAAGGGTTGACCGAACCATTGAGAGGTTGGGTGAAAGCCTTCAAACCTTGCACCCTACAGGATGCCATTCTGTGCACTAGAGATATGGGAGACTCAGTGCAAAAACCAAGAACCTTTTCAAAACCCTTTGTTCCACATAAGGAGAAGGATCAAAAAACCCCTCAAAAGGAATGGAAGGGTAAAGAAAAACTTGATGATGAGACTTATGAGGAAGAAGTTGTGTTTCACTTGTAGGGAGCCATGGGTCCGAGGACATAGGTGCATGGGCAAGGGATAGATCCATTACATTGAGGTAACATCAGACAGTGAGGAGGAGGAGGAGATCAGACCAACAAAAGGCATTGATTCTTCTAGTCTAGAGGAGGAGCATGCATATGAGGAGGGACAACCTCTAGAGAAACTAAAGCCACAGGTAGGACCACAGTCATGTGAGAAGACAAAACCATGAGTACTAGGGAAGGGTGGAGTCATAGCGACCCTTTCGGGAGTACCTAGATATGATACCATTAGGCTCAAAGGACTCTTCCAGGGACATCGTATCATGACACTAGTAGATGGTGGGGCAACCCATAATTTTTTTGACGCAGCCTTAGTAGCCAGGAGAGGATTGCAGATGGAGGAGTTTGAGGGTTTCATTGTAGTAGTGGCAAATGGATACACCATGCCATGTTTAGATAGGGTACTAGATCTGGAAGTTAAACTAGGTAACTACACCTTGACATACACCTTTTATGTAGTTGACTTATCAGATACTGATGTGGTATTGGGTGTTCAATGGATGTAATCATTGGGAAAGATTAGTACCAATTATTAGACCTTGACGATGAGCTTCAAAGATGTGAATGGTACAAAGGTGGTATTGAGGGGCATATCTACAGGAGCACCCAGGACAGTGTTAGTAAAGAGGATGGAGAGGATTTTTAGACACAGGGATGTGGTGTATGCGATCGAATGCTTGATTACCACGCAAAAAGAATCAGATGATAGACAGAAGTATCAGACAAATATTAGGGCATTACTGAGTCAGTATGAGCCGTTATTTGGACCGATACCCTTAGGGTGATTACCCACCAGAGGATTTGAGCACATGATTGAGATGGAGGGTGCGACACCAGTGATCACTGCACCATACAAGCATCCAAGGAGATTCAAGGATGAGATCAAAAAAGCAATCAAGAAATTGCTTGAGATGGGGCACATCATGCCCAATACTAGTCCATTTGCTTCTTTCGTGGTATTGGTCATGAAGAAGGATGGCACGTTGAGGATGTGCATAGACTATTGTGCGCTCAACAAGAAAAAAATAAAAAATAGATACCCCATTCCACGGATAGATGAGTTGATGGATGAATTACATGGGGCAGTCTACTTCTCAAAGATAGATCTTCGCTCAGGCTACCATCAAATTCCCATCAAGAAGCAAGATATGGAGAAGACAACTTTCAGGTGCCACTTTGGGCATTTCGAGTTTTTGGTCATGCCCTTCGGGTTGACCAACGCACCAGCAACCTTCCAATCTTGCATGAACCATATTTTCAGAGATCAATTGCGGAAGCATCTTTTGGTCTTCTTCGATGACATCTTGATATACAACAAGACTTGGGAAGAACATCTGAAGCACTTAGATGAGGTATTGAGCATCATGCATTCTCAATCGCTCTATGCCAAAGAATTCGAGTGTGAATTTGCTATGAGAGAACTTCTATACCTAGGCCACATCATCAACGAGTAGGGGGCACAGGTACACCAGGAGAAGATCAGGGCCATTTTGGATTGGCCAACACCCAGGAACATCACAGAGTTGAAAGGGTTCTTTGGGTTATGCAGTTAATATAGGAGATTTGTGAAGGGGTTTTCACAGTTGGGGGCATCGCTCACAGACTTGACTAAGAAGGGGGCTTTGAACTGGATCGAAGAATCGCAAAAGACTTTTGAAAAGATGAAAGAAGTGATGAGCACGTGCCCAGTGTTGGCACTTCCCGACTTCACATGGTCGTTTGTATTAGAATGTGACGCATCCAGGGAGGGAATTGGAGCAGTATTGACGCATGGAGGCCACCCCATAGCCTTCGAGAGTAGGAAACTCAGGGAGCCAGAAAGACTTTATTCCATCTACGACAAGAAAATGCTAGCTATTATGCATGCCTTAACCAAATTCAGATAGTATTTAGTAGGCAAGAGATTTGTGGTAAAGACAGATCATAACATCTTAAAGTATTTCTTGGAACAAAAAGGCCTTAGTGAGAGACAACATAAATGGGTCACGAAGGTCCAAGCCTTTGACTTTGACAATGAATATGTAAAAGGAAAGAAAAACGTCGTAGCAGGTGCCTTATCCAGGAGACCAGCGAGTTGCTCATTGATGGATATATCTACAGACTGGAAGGCTCATTTATTAGTGGAATACTCAAAAAACAAATTCTCCTGTGAGGTGTTGGATGGGAAAGTTGTGGATGAGAGGTACAGAGTATTAGATGAGGTCATCTTCTATAAGGACCGAATCTACTTAGTTCCAGAATCTGAAATCAAGAGAAAGATTTTGATAGCAATTCATGATTCACCATTAGCAAGACACCAAGGATATTTCAAAACAGACAGATAGGTCAGGGAGAGATTCTCATGGAAGGGTCTCAAGGACGATGTGTTGAAACACGTCCAAGAGTGCGTGACTTGTCAGTAGAACAAGTCGGAGCAGACACACCCTGGAGGGTTACTTCACCCTCTACCCATTCCAGAGAAGAAATGGGAGAGCATTTCCATGGACTTCACCACAGGGCTACCTAAGATTCAGGGTAGAGACTGTATATTTGTTGTGGTCGATAGACTGATTAAGTTTGTCCATTTCTTCGCAATTCCCACAGAGTACAAAGTGAACCAAGTTGCAGAGCTATTCTTCAGAGAGATTTTCAGACTTCATGGCTTGCCAAAGCATGTAGTTAGTGATAGAGATGGATGCTTTATCAGTGCATTCTGGAAGGAGTTGTTTCGGTTGGTGGGCACAAAGTTGACCACGAGCACTAGTTACCACCCATAGATAGACGGGCAGACAAAGATAGTAAACAAATAGGTGGAGGGGTATTTGAGGAACTATGTAGGGGGACAACAACGAACATGGGTGAAGTGGCTCCACATGGGAGAACATTGCTACAACACAACACATCATATGTCCATCGGGATGACACCATTCAGGGCCTTGTACTGGTACGATGCACCATCGTTAATAGAGGTGATATTTGGGGATAACAGGGCCCCCAGAGCCAAGGATTGGATAGAGGAGAGTCAGGAGATCCTCAAAATCCTAAAAGAGAATTTACAAGCAGCACAAAACCAACAAAAATTATATGCAAACAAACATTGCATATAACGCAGTTTTGAGGTGGGGGACTTAGTATTCTTGAGGTTGCAGTCGTACAAACAATCTTCCTTGAAGAGAAGCGGAGCAAAAACGCTTAAACCCCAATTTTATGGAGCATACAGGATCACCAAGAGGGTGGGCGAAGTGGCTTACGAGTTAGGGCTACCGGAAGGAAGATCCATAATGTGTTCCATGTTTTTTGCCTCAAAAAGGCAGTGAGACAACATATTACCACTTCTGAGGATTTCCCACCATTGGATGAGGGCCAGTTGGAATTGGTGCCAGAGGAGGTCTTGGGGCACAGGGAGCGAAGATTGAGGACTCAGATCATCAAGGAGTGCTTAGTCAAATGGAGGGCACTACCAGTTGAGGACGCCACATGGGAAGGAGCTCAGATCCTAGAGCACCCCAGCTTGATGTTGCTTGAGGACAAACAATCTCAGGAAGGGAGGACAGTAATGTCCCTTTCCCGATGATGACTCTAGCGGGGAGTGACTTAGTAGTCTATATGTTCCTGTAGACTATAGTTGAGAGGAAAAAATGGACTAACACCTTTATTTGATGTCATTTAACAAAAATTCTAAAGTGAAAGTGACATTAGATAGTAAAAAGGAGAAAAAGGTGTTTTAGGTGACTTTAGTGATTATTAAAGATAAAACTTAGGAAAATTCACTTAATTAATTAAAGTGAATGTGGAATTAGATGAGGGTTGACTATAAAGGAAGAAAAACCACCTAATTCCATCATTATTGAGAATTGGAAACCAAAGAAGAAGTTAGGCGACTTTTTGATGTTTTGTGGATTTTTGAGGAAACCACCACCATTGATCAATTTCGGTGTTGAAAGACACACACTAATCCATCGCAAGAATCATTAAGATTCTTCATCATCCTTCAGAGTACAGGATTGGATCCTTCCTCAAGGATTCACATCAGTTACAGCCTACGGGTTCAGGATTCAGACAGATTCAGATTAGAGAGACAACGTGGATTTATCTTGGTAGCATGAGGTTTTGGAGGGGGATTGATCGTACGGATAGGTCGCTAGGCTTGGAGAAGCATGGCAAGCCTAAACACTTGAAACCCAGTTGAGAGGGAGCTAGGGCGCTTCCATTGGGACAAATCCATCATTTTCCGACGATTATTTCACCGAGGGCGTGATTTTCATCCATAGCCAGTGCGTGGGGATTTTAGCAGTCGATTCAGAGGTCCAACAATGCAACAAGAAGCTTCCATAGGGATAGCAACTTACTCTTGAGCCAGGGCGAGTTGTCTAGGGAGAGGGGCGACCCATTGGAGACAGATTTCATCAGATTCCGAGGAATATTGCTATTAGTTCTTAGTTTCCAGTCAGATCCAGCGGTTTGGCAACGTATTTTGGAGTGCATGCAACATATTCGACTTGCATGTTATAGATCTACTGCCGTATGTTATAGACTGGTATTCTACTTTACCTTCCTTGTATTACAGATTAGATCTATCTCTATAGAGATCTAACTGAAGAGTTTTTAAGCTTGATTTTCGTATTTCAGTATGTTAGAATTTGTTGTTTATGAATAAATACAATGAGTTTGATTATAGATCCAAAATACTATGCATGCTTTGCATGAGGTTATAAAACCAATTAAACACATCCAAAACCCTAATAAACTCAGTTAGAAACCCTGTTGACCGCCCATTTAGCACCGGTGGTCAACTCATGTGCCATGAAGAGATGCATCATCAAATGCCCATGTTGTCGAAGACCTTTGGTTCTACAGGGCTGTGTTTGGCCCAACACTTATTTTTGTAATTGGAATTTCCGCACCCCTGCGTGGGTTAATAATGTAATAGGTCTGCATGTGTCATGTCTAGGTCAGTTACCTTGGGATCGGTTCACTAGGAGAGTTCCTTTCACCGGGGGTTTTTAATCCTCAAGTCATCAGTTGGGCTTTTCAGCCTTACTGATTTCCCTTGAGTTTTTCCCTCACACTTAACATATGTCCTCCAAAGTGGTGAACGACGTTCCAGTGGACTTATGTTTTGGTAACTATATAGGGAATTCATTGTAAATGACCATGCAAGACATCATAGAAAGTTTCGCAGAATTCTGTCGAGTCTAGATTAGTTTTTTATAATTAATTAATTTTTAATTAAATTTTCCTAAGTTTAGAGGTTTAATTATTTAATTAATTAATTATTTTTGAGCAATAATTGTAAAAACTGGATCCTTGGACTTTTGATAGGGGTATTTGTGCTCAAAAGAAATGGAATAGCACCCCCTACATCCATGGACCAAGTTTTAGCTCGGTCGGACAACTTTAGACATGGGTTAGTCCACCTAGAGTGTCAGTTAGTCTAAAACAACAATTTTAATTGCTAAAGTCCAAACATGGCAAAATGTAAAAAGTGTAATAATGAGTTAGATGATGTGAAATGTTGAAATGATGGTTAGAGAGACACCCCCTAAGCATAACCTTGGCCTCCCAACTTTTTTCAACCTTGTTTGACCCCTTTTCCCACCTCCACACTCAAAAGTTGCGCCCCCCTAGGGGGATTGACGTTTTTCATTTTTTAATTTAATTGTGACTTGGGTGTGGACCCCTCTCCTAATCTTTCACTTCATTTAGCCTTGTCTTCACCCCTAGATGTGATCCATCTTACTCCACATCACCCATACTTACATTTGGGTTGATTTTTGACCATGGGGAGCGCTCTCCAAGAGAGTTACGCCCTCCTTTTTGTCTCTCCAATAAAAGTTACGTTTTTTATTTGTGAGAGACTCTTCACCTCACCCTAGCACGGATCCCACACCTCTCCTTGAGCCTTTGTGTGATCCCAACACTCTACATTCATCTCTCACCTCTCATCACCTTCTCCTCATCCCAAGAGGTGCGCCTTCCCTCATCTAGAAACTCCACAAATAATTATTTAAAAATTATTTGAGTCCTTTCACATCCCTTGGCACAAATCCCATGCTTCCTACATGCCATTAGATCTATCTAATTAATTTTTCTATTTTTCTACACCCTAGATCTATTGTGCAAACCCTAGGAGGTGCACCCTAGCCTAGAGATCTACTCTATTGCTTGGTGGTGGACACTTGGCTTAGATCCAAGAGAGGTAGGTTTGCCTCTACAAGTATAAATGGATCTCTTTTCTCCTCCCCAACTCACCATATCTTGAGCTATTGTTATGCTACTGGATTTTCCTCGCTCTCTCTTGTCATTTCATTTCATTTCATTGTCATTCTTGCTCTAGGGTTTTGGAGTATTCCTCTCCAAGACCACTCTCTTTGGTAATAATATTTTGGTTTGGAGGACAACAAGAAGGGTAATGCGTATGCTTATTGTTCTTATGCATGGGAGGTAATATTGTTTAATGTTCTTTCTTATTTCCTGCAACACTAGATCTTAGGTAAAGTGTTATCTAAGTAGGCTTGGTAGAGCGTATGCCTATTGGTCTATATATCTTGATGTTTGTGTTAAATTGAAGCGTCGTTTAATATCATTACATCAATGTATTGTCTTTTGTATGCTTGGATTTGAAAGGATATTGCAGGTTCATCTCCAAAGTTTTATTGGGAACTCCTTCTAGAAGGGAAGGGTCACTTGAAGCTTTTACACACTCCATCTATCTAGATCTATTACTTTTCTCTTATATTGCTGTACATCCATCTCATTTTCAGCTAGCATATCTTGGTTTAGATAGGTCAAAATAATCTAAAATCTATATCTTGTATTGTGGAAAGTTCTTGTCCCAAAAGGGCAAGGGTTTCCTTAACATTGTTTGGTTGTGTGTAGCCATCCTAGCAAGCAAAGCTTGCTGTTTTTACAGGTATATCAGATCTGGTTGGAGGCTCTTGGCTGCCCCAAAGAGACACACACAACACTTCAAGACCCCTTGGGGAAGTTTGGTAGCTATCTCTAACCCCCTCTTGTCTTTTCCTAGCCTAGAAATGCACTTTTTCCTCTTGTTTGTTTGATTGTTCAAGCTTTAAGGTGTAAGAGGGGAAGTGGTACGACCTCCCCTCTTCTTTAAGTTTGTGGGTAGGTAGGACGTAGGCTAGATCTAGCTTTTCTTTCATTTTTTGAGTCTTCTTTAGCTTGGCCGCAAGGTTTAGAAGGTGATGGCACCTTCTCAACCTTGACGTGGGTATTTGCTTGGTTGTTTGTAGATTAGTTTACTTCTCTTCTTGCTCTTCTCTCATTGGTTTGCCCTAATAACTAAGATCTAAGAACACTTAATCTAACTAAGTCATGATAACTTAATAACCTACCTAGTTGGGAGAGGAACACCCCAAAGAGGTAAGGATAAGTGCTAATGCTTTATTTTTCATGTGATGTGATGGATCTAATGGTTTAATGTTCTTAATGCTTATGTTTTAGATCTAATCTCTCATCTTAAGCCCATTGGGCAACACACTTAAATTTTTCTATTTGGATCTTGCTTAGTTCATTTCTTTTCAAGCTCTTAATCTCTCTCTTAAGCACACGTTTTACTATTCATTCTTGATACATCTTAAAGTGCTTAACACATAAGTGGTTTATTGGTTCATTGCTTACATCTATTGGTAGCCACGTCTTGGGCTTGGAATTTGTTGAATGGTTAAGTAGGTAAACACACTTAATAATTTTCTTTCTCATCTCTTAAGGCAAGCTGTTCTTGCCATTGATCTATTGTCTCTAATCAAACTTATATTGATGTGCATGTGATATAATCTCTATTTCTTTCAGCTATCTCTCTTATTTGCTTTATATGTGTTGATTCACTCATTGTTTTAAGCTTAAGCAACACACTCATTGAACAAGTAACAGTTTCGGCCATCTCATTATTTTGCACTGAAAAAGTACTTTAAAACCTTCTAAACGCTCTTTAAATCACCTAAAAGTCTACCTAATTGTTATATATACTTAATAGACTACTTTAGGGTACCTTAGACCACCATCTTCACCATCTAAAACAGGTTTGAGGAAAACAACGGAGGGTAGTGGCAAGGGACTGTCCCGTGGCGCTCCAGGTGGGTGTCCTCTCTGGGAATTACTCTTACTGTCAGGGCTGACTGGTTCTGCTAGGGCTGGCCTCGTTGCCATACTATCTTGAGCGTCCAACAATTATTTGGCAACAGGAGGAGGAGGAGGAGGCTTTGGTGAAAGCTAATAAAACTTGTCAAATCTTAAGAAAAGCCTAATTATTAAACCCTTGGCCAAATCTAATAGAATACTTGGGGGGCTTAATAATTAAGAGTGTAAATTTGCTTCAATACTCTTCATAATCGTTGTGTTTAATTCTCTTAAACTTTGGAATCTGTTGATGAAGTAATGTGTTGATGATAATCTCGTGTAAATGGTGATTTGATTTAATGCTTTAACTCCTTTATATCCTGCACACATTGAACAAATACTTGGTTAGCTTGTTGTTGCAATCTATCATTCTTTTAATTGTAAATCTTGTGAGTAATTGTACATGGTATTCTTTCATTAAATTATTCTTTTGTAAAATTGTAAGTAACTTGTAATCTTTGGTAATAAACAACCCTTGAACATAGTTGACCCCTTGCCCAATTTCTAGGCACTAGTCTTAGTTGACATAGGGAAAAGGCTTTCTTTTCATGTTAACCCTTGCATATTGCATGGTTGCCTTAGCATCTTAGGATTAGAATCCCCTCTAACCTTAACAAATTAAAATTAACTCCTAGAACCTAACTCTAACACATCTAGTAACTAAGGTCTACCCCCTTTGGCTTCCCTA
>SNQJ01S0018481.1:71776-81989 GCA_010110895.2 Picea sitchensis
CTCCAAGCTCATCCCGAGTACCTCCACGACCACCTACTGCTTCCAGAGGAAAAGTGGTGCCCTTTACCTGTAAAAAGGCTAGAGCGGCACGACCTAGAGGGAATCAATGATTTGGATTCCTATGATCTATCATTTTCATTTTATCGTGTACTATTTAGTATCTAGATGGCTCATGATGATTCATCTCATGAGATACATTTATTTTGATCATTTGATGGGATTTTGTATCTACTGTCATCCTATCAGGAACATGTTTCAGAATTTTTAGTTTAGTAACGCTATGTGACCACTTGACATCTTTTGTATCTTATTTATTGGTTATATTTTCATATTTATGTAGCAATGTGTTTATTTGATGTTGTTGTTGCTTTACATGTTTAAAAAATTGAAAAAAATGAGTGTTTTTGTATTTTTTTGAGGTCTTGTGACATTTTCCGAGATATTTCGATATTTTCTGCCGATGTCGTCGAGAAGTTACATTCCAGACCCTCGCCGATACTTTCCCCAAGACGAGATATACAACATTGATCTTGGGAAACCCAATACTAGAGAAAACCCAACTAGAAGGTGATGCCTATACTATGTTCTCTTTTCTTCAGTTATGAAATGCAATAAAGAAAGGGGGGCACTCACTATGGAGTTTCCTTTGACATTGTGGTATGAACGACTACAAAATCTCTTACCTCCTCTGTTATACTCTCAAAATACCACTCCTAGATGCTCTGCTCAACTATGTAACAAGTGCAATGCTAAAGAATGGAACCCTTTCTCCTCCTAGCGGCCCTATATTTAGCATAGCCCAATAACCGTTTAGGGTTAGGGTTTTTGCATCCTCAACCTTCAATTAGTGATAAGGTTTTGGACCTTCTAGAATCTTCTTGAAAGTTCACATGTGGCTAATCCCACACGTGTGAGTAATGGGGGTTGACATGGCATCCACTCGTACCATGGTGGTTAACAAGGTAGGTCAACTCGCAAGAGGCATAACTTCTGCATATGAGCTCTGATTGAGGCGATTTTTGCACCGTTGGAAAGCTCTCAATGTGTAGAATAGCGTCACGAGGCTAGGAGCTATACTCACAATTGTTTTACCCCAAAAGTGTCGTTGGATGCCTGAAAATGGCTCTAGAATGTTCCAAACCCCAAATCTCCAAATTGAGAACTGTCTCTAAAATGGGCCCTGCAAGCCAATTCCTCCAAATTTTCCACCCAAAAAATACCAAGATAGATGACAAATTATATAATGATCCAATCCAAATCACTCGGCAAGACTTGTGAGTCTTGGATGAGTCAAACTACATTGGTACAGTGTGTACAATTGCGGCAATTCTTCTCTTACATTTTCTTGTTATGTAAGTTTTCTCTCATTGTTGTCTTTTGTGCACATATCAGATCTGCAGGTTTAGAGGCTTCTAGCTTTCCAACAGCTCTAGATTTTTTCATTGGTCAATCCATTTCAATACTGTTTTTGGATTGGTGTTTAAAATGCCTGGCTCTATGAATATACAATACTATGGTAAGGGTTTCTCTGTTTCAATTTTTGAATTAGAAGAAAATAAACTAGTTGTTCTGAAAGTTGGGCCATGTTTATGGTGGAAAGAAACCCTCTATTGAAACCATGGCATACAAATTTCAATCCATTCATAGAAAAAATTGAAACCATGTCAATTTGGGGTAGACTCCCGAATTTGTTAACACAATTTTGGTATAAATCAGCATTGAAGAATATTGGAAATTACTTGGGAAAGTACCAGACAATGCAACCTCCCATAGTTGGTCCCATGTCTTGTGCTGTGATCTGTGTGGAAATGGATCTTCATAAAGGACTTCCATATGAGCTAACTCTGAAATTCAACGGTTTTATGTAGAAGCAGGTTTTAGATTCTGAAAATGTTACGCTTCAGTGTCGGTCTTGTCATGAATATGAGCATATAGCCTACTATTTCCCTCTCCAAAACCCAACTGCTAAAGGAGAGAAGGGTTAAGGAGAAGGAAAAAAGATAATGGGTTAGGCAAGCAAACCTAAGAAAGTGAAGGATTGAGGAAAACCCCCATCAGATACTGAAGCAAACTTGGAAGACAACTCTCATTTGGATAGCAATAAAGGTAAAGAAAGAAAGTCAGAAAAACAAGAGAAAAGAAACCATCGTCAACTGGAAGTTCAAGAAAGAAGATACTCAGCAAGGAACCACAAGGGAAGAGGTACAACAAAATAAAGTTTTCAATAGGAAAAGAGGCAGGAAAAGGAAAAGAACTCTGGGAAGAGATGAAAAAATAGTTGAAATTGTACACATGCAAAATGTAAAGTCAGTTTTAAAACTTCCATACTAGTAGTAAGGGCTATCAGCAACCCTGGGAGTATAGCTGGGGCATTGCAATCACTACATCTCTAGTAAAATTATTTTGTTTCTGTTAAAGAAACAGAGATCCCAGATTGAAGTGAGTTCTGACAAAATTGGTCAGAACTATAGTTCAATCTAATAGACCTATTTAGTCTGAATGAAGGAAAGAAATTTAAGAGCACAAATCATGTTTGATGAATCAATGAATCATTAACTAACAACAAACAAGGCTGTTATACCTATGAAGTCACAGTTTTTAAGTCAGCTACCGTTTCTGTTACTGTTTCTGTCATCTGGTTATCTTGCAATGAATTAAGTTTAACCTTCTAAGAACAATTAGTCATATAAGACCTTCAAAATCAAAACTTCTGATTGGTACAACTTTCTACTTTTCAATATCTGTTTTCCCTTAATTCATACCTATTGCAATCGCACATTTCTCTGACAGGAAGAGCCTTCCCATGTTTTGGTTAGTTACAAAACTTGGCTCCATGTAAACCTTGGCGAGGCCAGAGTGTAAGAGATCGGCTGCAAAAACTCAGGAAAACCTAGGCTAATTTTTTCCAAGAAGAATGACAATTTTGTTTTTCATGTTTGGGTAATATAAACTTATAAATGCTCCCACCAAATTATTCATTAGTCTCACAAATCAAACTTACTGATCCATGAAAAACTTGGCAAGTACTCGTGAGTCAGAGCTAGACCCATGAGTACTTGTGAGTCAAAGTTGCTGCCAGAAAGTTCCACTTGCAAGTACTCACAGGTCTAGCTCCGACCCACTGGTACTTGGCAAGAAGCAAGTCAGTTTGGCTTGTGTTCTCTGCCGGCCTACGTTTGACTAGGAAACTCAGACAAATTTTGTAACAAATTGACAATGTTATCAAGTTCTAAATACACATTTTTAATGTAGTGGAGACTCGAGAGTCGAGACTAAAAGAGGAAGATGGAGATGCAATTCAATATGATAGTAGGGATAGTAGTTATACCACGCCAGAGAGTTTTGGCATCTCCCCAAGAACAGATGACAGTAAAGAGGACTTCCCTGATCCAACTGTGCCAACAATTGCCACCAAAGATCCCCTTTTAACCTCAAGGTTGATATTCTGAAGAGTGGATTTGGATTCCTCTTCATCCCAAAAGAAAGTACCATTTTCAACCGCAACTGCAAGCTCTTTTCCTGGTGGTAACCTTTCAACTGCCTCAGGATCAAGCTCCTTGCTGGTCATATACCTGTCAAGTCTATCCAAGGACACCATGGCTTGTGAGAGAGATATCAAAGCTTGAGGAAAATTCCTAATGGGCTCTTGAAGAATTTTAAAAATAGATGTTGCAGTGAACACCTTCCCTGGTGTAAGTTCTACACCTACAAACATGCATGTAGTGAATGTCACTGCTGAAACAAGTGAAGGTGTACACCATAGAGTAATTACATTCGCTGAAACAGAATACATAAACTTGCAGAGCCATTCATATTCGGAATTCCTAAAAGACTCTACACGTGTTTGGAAATGGCCTTCCCATGCCTGAAGTTTGATAACCCTCATATAATTCAAAAATTCATTAGTTGCCTTCATACGAAGATCACGCATTTTCATTAATTGAAACTGATATCTCCTATTCCTCTTGGATCCCCAAGCTACAATGCCCATTATCAGTGCCATGCAAACAAAACCAGACAACATAGAAATGCCCAAAACCCCAAACAGGATTGATAAAGCGACCCCAACTTGCAGAGGCATCATCCAAATGTAATGAAGCTGCAACATCATATCCGAAAGCTGTTGAGCATCCACAGCCATGTAATTTACAATCTGTCCAACACCATGAGCTTGCCTAGCAGAACTAGACAATCTTAAACCCTTTCTGTACAAAGTCGTGATCAAAGTAGACCTTATCAGCATCCCCAACTTCTGACATTGAAAGTTATACTGATGGGAACAGAGAACCTCAATGGATTTTGCTGAAAGTAGTATCAATACAAGCACATAGCCCTCATAAGGAAAGCTCTGAACTCCAGATGTAAAATCAACAAATTTTTGTATCAAAACCGGGCCAATATACATCACACACAGTTTTGCAATGGCCAGGGATGCAGTAAGTGCAAGATTTGGCCAAAAGCATCGAAGCAATGTAAGGCGTACAGGGTGTTGATGTTCCACTATGTCATTAGGCCAGTTTGATTTAAAAAGCTCAAACATACTTTCAGCACTATCACCAGGTGCCAGTGCAGGAACATCTCTCAATTGCAAAGTATTTTTGTAACCTTTGTTCAATACAGGATTCAGCCATGACCATGTAGCTCTTGACAGGATGCCTGCTGTAGCATAAGGGGTTATTAATTCTTTCTCGGTGCCAGGATTCAGATTACTGCCATCCAGAAGAGGTTCGTGCAATTTTTCTTCTGTTTCTTCAACAATGGTGATGCCTGTAGTCCCTTTGAGGGCTAATGCCAGCAGAAATCCACTGGCAGGGAACATTATCAATGCAAAAATGTCATCAAGAGGGAGAATACTATCTGGATTCGGAGTTGTGGACGTGAACCTGATGATTGCAGAGATTAAGAATAGTGTATTCAGAATGAAATTCATAATCCACCAGAGACATAGAGACTTTGGATGTGCTGTAGCTTTGAATTTCTTCTCATGTCCAACTATTGCCCCAAATACAATCCATGAAAGTGCTTGGACTATTGTGTATGTTACCTCATTGATAGCCCATTTCGTTCTAAGGCCTAGTTTTCCAAATCTCCAAATGCAGAGACCGATATGCAATAAACTCACAATTCCTGTGACAACTAAAGTTGCTCTGAATTTGAAACTAACTTTGAGGCTCTGGCATTCAGTGTTTCTAGGGAGTGATTTCCCCCCTGATGATATCCGTCGTGAACACAGTAATTTTTTCACCAAGAATGCCAGATAAAGCAATAAGAAACCGATGTTGATGAGGATGACAATTTCGCGTTGGGGACATGGAGCCAGGAGCACATATCCCAGCCACCCGAACAATTTTGAAACAAAATACTCGTTGCCTGATGATTTTTGATGACCACTACAAGATTCTGAGCTGATCCATGCCATTGAGGCTGACGAAAAGAAGCTTTCTGATCTGGTCATTTCCCTGCAGAAAAATTCTTGTGTTTAGCCACGGAAATTTTTGTGTGTTGGCATCCATGTGGAGGCCATGGTGTATTGCAGTACTTTAACAGATTGTGCTGATATGAATCCTTTTGGCCTTTCAGATTAACATAAAGGGGGTGATGTATTTTCGAAATAAACAAGAAGAAAACTGAAAAGAGCTTATATTTATTGTTTAAAGCGAGGCATATTCCAGAGAAAGGAGGCTTTGCACCTTTTGTAACTCGCTGGTCTGCATAAGTTAGTGCAAACTCCACGTTATAATAGATGGCTGCGGAATCATGTCTGCGAGTAATTAATGACTATATCTGCAAATGCACAGCAGTAAAAGCGTACTTAGTATTAGTCAGTAATTAATCTTTCTGAAACAGAATTACTACCCGCCAATCTGTTATGTTCAAGAAGAGTTTTATCTTGAAGTTCTGATCTGACAAGTGCTTGCAGCGGCATAAGGAAAACAAAACAGAGCACACAGGGTATTTTCGTCAAAGTGAAGAATATGTTAAAACGTGTCAGACCAGCGTCAGTGGCTTGGGCCATGCTAAGACAAAAAAACTTTCTGATACACCATTTTAAAAATTAACCAGGTCATCATCTTTCACTGAAATGTCGGCATGACAAATTACAATAACTGGGAAAGCAAAAAAAATTGAAGTGAAATTGACCATAGAAGTGGATGGCTACACATACGCCTGATTGGATCAGCACTTGTAATTAATTTGCCTTACGTAGAGATTTACATTTTTAAATCTACAGGAGAATAGGCTTGCTACAGTGGATGGTTGGCAAAATAAAGAAAAACTTTGAAGATGCATACTTTTACTCATTGTATCAGAACAGTAAAATAATTCGCATCTGATGCTTAAACTTTGGGAACTTGAAAAAAAGTTCAATTGCCTATAATACAATGAAAATCTCACATAGGCTTTCACAGGATTGGTTTTCCCAAATAATGTGAAAAATTATATCAATGTTCAGAAATATGAACAAATAACCTAAATGGGTGACTGAAAACTGTAAGAGTGCCAGCAATGGAATCGAATATTGAAGAGGTGCATTTAATGCATCTCGGATGAAATCCAGGATGCAATCCAATAAGGAAAAACAAAACAAAGTGGAAAACTGTTTACCAAAAATGGAACCAAAATAATGAAGGTAGTGCCCCAAAATCGGATCCAATAGCGTTCTTAATTGTTCTTACTAACGATTTTCCACTCGTATCAGAAACCATGGACAAAGAAACATTTCCCAGAAGAATGCATCAAAATTTATAAGCGTTTGTTTTTTTAGATCATATTTATGAAAGAGAACCAATGCCTTGGAAAGATTACTTATTTTTCAAGGGTCCTTGAAAGCACTGTCGGTAGCTTGGCCTTTGTAACAAGTCGAAAAGAATATGCTGCAAGTTTTCTTATGCATTAGTCTTCATTCTTCAAGTGTGAAAAAAACCTCATCAAACCCAAAACAGAAACAGACGAGATGAGGAGAAGTACGCTAGAATATATTGAGAGAAGGAAGAACAAACTCTAATAAAATTTCATCACATAAAATGGTGTATGGAGTGTTGCATTAAACCAAGCTACCTTGCACTGTGCAGAAGTATATTTCATAAAGCTATGAACCATTGGTGTGATTTCATAGGAAGGTACAACCTTTCAGCAGCAGTAGTTACGTTTGAACCTTAAGACTAAATTGAGACTCGCCCACAAATCAAACCAAATGAAATGAGTAGGCTTCTGTGTGGCAGAGTGACTGAGGAATGGAGTATAGAGCATTTGTTTATTATATTCCAGGCAACACTCAAGACAGGAAGTGGCAGGTGTAAGATATGCCCATGACGTTCACATGGCATATTCCATTAAGGTGGACTGCTCTTTCCTATTTCACTTATCTCTCACTTTCAATTGCAGCTTGTTACCACAATTCTATTTTTTTCGTTCTCTTCTCAGAAAGAATTTTGAAGGGTTTGCAAGATGTATTCTTCAGCACCACCCACGCATCAACCCATCGGCCAAATTGGTATCTTGCAATAATATTGGTAAATGAAGAATATGATTTTTGCACCCATAATAATCGAAAATGATTAGCCAGAAAAATAAAGAAAAATTAATATTATTAATGACTGCACACGCGTATTAGGACTGGTAAATCATGTAGAGACCAATATTTGTTTTCAGAGTTCATTGAATAGTAAAGCTGACTTTGGTCATCGTGATCAGTAACAAGTTAGCAATCCAAATTTGTATACATGTGCTCCTTTGTGATTGTCAAATTCGGACAACGAATAAAATTTACGTTGAAACCTACAAACCGCTGGAAGTCAGAATTCATGATTTGGCCTAGCGTACCAAGTTCGGTTGTGACGCACGATTACTTGACGGTGGTTCTTTCTAACTCATATTCTCTATATCGGCGTTGTCTGTGGATTAACTAAGAGGCCCTTGACTGGATTCTGGCAAGTTACAGATTTGTGATTTGTGATTTCCGATTTTGATGATCTAAGTGGATTCAGAGATTCTGGTAAGCCCTTAGATTGCAGTTATAAATTGATGGACTTACATCTTTCACTCTGAAATCGCAATTTCAGAATCCGTCCAACGTTCGCCCACGCTATCTCGTATTACCTCTTCAATTAGAGTAAGAGAGATTGCAGTTATAAATTGATGGATTTACATCTTTCACATCCTGAAATTACGATTTCAGATTCCGTCCAACGTTCGCCCGCGCCATCTCGTATTACCTCTTAAATTTATTTAATTTAAGTAAGAGAATTTGGGTAGGATTTAGAGTTTATGGTGTTTCTGCGAGGTTTCTCACTTTCTACCAAGCTGACTTTCAACCTTGATGCATCGAGATAGCCAAATAAAAATTCATTTTGTTGATTTTCCTGCAAATTTTCAGTATTTGAAACCTGTAGCTCTATGTACTAATATTAATTATAAGGAAAAACATCCATGATAAGAGCCAGATAATGGTCAGTGGACTCTCACAATAAACAAACAGGTCAGAGCAAGCATCGTGGTGGTTTCTCCAAGTTAGACCCCACCAAATAATTTCAATCAAGCGTCTGGGTATTAAGCATTCAAAGCATTTGAAGTTTTTTTTTTGTCCTTTTTGGTATCCTCTTCTTCTTTGAAACTTCTATTGTTTTGTTTGGTATCCATTTCTCCTTGATGCTTCTGTTTGGACTTTGTCTGTTTGTTTGGATTTTCCAAATCAGGTTACGTTTGTGGATGAAACTCTGTGCCTCGACGGTATTTTATTTTAAAGTTTTGAAAACGCCTTCCTCGAACTTTTTGTTTTTCCATTATGAAATGCAGAAGCATGGACTCACGTGAAGATTCTGTTCCCAGACCTTCGATAGCTAGCATTTTGGAAATCTAACCATCACTAAATCTTTAAATTACACGTTGGTCAAACAAAGTAGGCCTCGATCATGGAGAAAGATCGAAACACATTTGGCTGCTTTGTGATTTTGGATTGGCATTGGTAAAGTTTCACGGAAGTAGGCCCAGTTACTCCGCTGGATTCCCACGAGGCCCGGGAAATTCCACTTCAGCAATATTTGACCACAGAGGCTGTTTCTACGCTAGAGCTTCAAAGTTGATTAGTTGAATCTAATTATTTCTAATATCAATATCAGTATATTTGTATATAAGTAAATATTTTGCATGGTAGAGTCATTAAAGGTATCATATGTCACTTACAATGAATTGAATCTTGATGGAGAGGATAACAACCATTCCTCCCAACTACTTAAGCTACATTTAATAGACTTCAATGGAATAATATATATTTTAAAATATATTGAGATTAATGTAATATTGAATTTAATATATTTTTAAATGAGTAAATACTTTGTATGGTAGACCCATTAAAGACATCACATGTCACTTACAATGATTTGAATCTCGATGGGGAGGGTAACAACCATTCCTCCCAACTACCTAACCTACATTCAATAGATTTCAATGGAATAATATATATTTTAAAATATATTGAGATTAATGTAATATTGAATTTAATGTATTTTTAAATGTGATGATGATTGACGTTTACTAGTGAAATAATATATATTTTAAATATATTGTAGTGATGTAATATTGAATTTAATATAATTTTAAATATGATGAGGAGGATTAACATTTTGAGACCAAATTTGGTTTATCAAACCTTAATAAAGGTAAGGAATTATTTGGTTTATTTAAAATTTTATTTATGTTCTCTAAAAACTTTTAAGAGAAGCATTCATAAATGGCTTTGTCGAAATGGTTTTTATCGCCGGAATCCGATGATATAAATTTACACGAATCACTATTTATTGTTGTTCAAAATCCATTCCTGAATGCAGAAATGGATTCAGCATGCTAAAAAACCCTTGGGACACTCGGATTATACGGAAATAATCACTCAAATCTACGAATCTAACAGTTTCTCACCGGATTTCGAGTAAATGACTCCGGAAAAAATCGTCATTTCGTAGAACGTTTAGCTTATGGCTTCCTCAATCATCAATGAAAATGTTAAGAATGTCGGTATTGTAACAAATATTTTGAAATTGTGATTTATAGGCAAGATTTTCTAAGAGAAAGTGTTTTTCATCTTCAATCCTCTTAATGTCACAAAGATGACAAATTATTTTGACCCACAACGTTTTAGGAATTGCCCAACACCCTCTTTCACTATGGAGTTAGTTATAGTTTGTTCTTATTTTAGAATGTTGATTTTATTCTTTAG